>OY992897.1:62880021-62982521 GCA_963921405.1 Cepaea hortensis | reverse complement strand
ACAATCTACTTCCGCGATGATGAGACTGTTTATCAATAATTAGAAAGAAAATACAAAAAATAACAACACAATAATAACACTAACAACATTAACAACAACAGTAATAACACTAACAACATTAACAACAACAGTAATAACACTAACAACAACAGTAATAACACTAACAACAACAGTAATAACACTACCAATAATAGTAATAACGCTACCAACAACACTAATAACACTAACAACAACAGTAATAACACTAACAACAACAGTAATAACACTAACAACAGTAATAACAGCAGCAGCAGCAACAACAACAACAACAACAGTAATAACATTAACAACAACCATGGCAACAGCGACGGAAGAAGCAACAAAACCAGTGGGAACAGACACAACAGATCCAGTAGTAACAGAAACAACATTACCAGAAGAAACAGAAACGACATTAACAACAACAAAGAATAACAACAACAACAACATTTTCTCAAATAACCAAACTTTTGGCAGTTCCCACAAATACAAGACCACAATACAGCTTGAAACAAAACATACCTTTCGGCAACTTGAATCCACAACTCGAAATGTATCAACTCAACGTCCATAAGCTAGAATCGATGTTGTGTCCGCAACAAAAAACTTAACGTCCGTCAGTGAAAACCGATATTGTTGTATGTAACATTTAAAATTCAACGTCAGTCAGCTATAACCGATGTTGTTGTATGTAACTGTTAAAAACTCAACGTCCACGTGCCGCCAATGCTTTCTGTATGCTACTTTTGAAAAAAATGACAACTCAATATTTATAAATCAAAACCGATATTGCTGTATTCAACTGTCAAAACTTAACGTCGTTAAAGCACACACGATTTTTGATTTCAACAAGTAGAAACACAACGTCGTTAAGCCACAATTATGTTGTTGTATTCAAGTGTCTAAATCTTAACTTACGCATAACTGATGTTTGTTGTTTTAGATGTCAGTGACTCGACGTCCATAAGCCATTACCGATGTTGTATGCAAGTTTTACAAACTCAGATGTCCATAAGCCAAAACCAATGTTGTTGCACTCTTAACTCACAAACTCGTCGTCGCTAAACCCCAACCGATGTTGCTGTACTGAACTCTCAAATACTCACATCATTAAACCTCAACCGCTGTTTTTGTATTCAAGTGTCAAGAACTCGACGTTGTTAAACTACACCCGACGTTGTCGTAAAGTAGCAAAAACTCGACGTTAATAAACCTCAAACGATATTGTTGTAGTCAAGTGTCAAGAATTCGACGTCGTTAAACTATAGCCGATGTTGTTGTAAAGTGTCAAAAACTCAACGTTGTTAAACCTCAACCGATGTTGTTGTAGTCAAGTGTCAAGAACTCGACGCCGTTAATTAAACTACAGCCGATGTTGTTGTATTCAGCTGTCACAAATGAACCGACCACAACTCTGTCAAAATGCTTGGCGGTAATCGATATTTCTGCAGGCGCGAAAATGTCGAAAGGCGGGGCCAGGCTCTGACGATCTTGTCGCTTCACATTTGTTAATAAGATGTGCCTCAAACGTTTGCTAACCAAGCCAGATTGTTGGGGTGCATCTTAAGTATTATCATCATCAAGTGCCCTGCCAGCTGGCAATGGCGTTCATGTCTCTCCACAGATCGCGGTGTTTGGTCTTCTGGAATAACTCTGCTGATGATATTCCTCCATGTTACTGTCTAAACCCACCCAGCATAATTACTCTTGGTCTGCCTCTGCCGCTCTTCCCCTTGATCTTCCCAGTTGGCACGATGTTCTCTAAAGCCCATCTTCTCATCACATGACCAAAGAAAACCGTTTGTCTCTTTCTTATTGTTGTATATAATGTTCTAGTTTCATTAGCCTCTTTTAGGTAACCGTCGTTAGTTACTCTGGCAGTCCAAGGAATTCGCAACATTGGACTCAGGATCCTCCATATCTCTGTTGCATTCAAGGTCTTTATAATTTGTTCATTTACATTCCAGGATTCACTGTCATACAGCAAAACAGGCTAAGCATTTCAGCACTCTCTTTCTTACATTTAATGCTAGTGATTTATTACATAAGGTACTTTTCTGAAATATTAAGTATGAAAACACCAGTTAGGTTGTAAATGACAACAGGTTGTTGTCTCGCAAGAATGCTCGGTGCTGAGAATAACAACCGTTTGACTTGTATTATAACGGTGTGAAAATTTAAACGTTTTTCTTTGAAGATTGGTGTGATGGGTTTCCCTTGTATTCCACATCAGTATAAAGTGTTATGCAACTATTGCATTGTAAAGAGACGTCTCATGATTGATTGATTGATTGATTTAGGAACCGACATCACAGCATTCGGGGCATTCCCATAAGCGCTCCGTCCCCATCCTCAGCAGCCAGCGAAGAGTTCCAACACTAATAGTACCAGTAGCAATCTGATTATATGTCCGTCTCGCCTTTCCTCTGAGCGTCGATCTTCGGCCAGATCCCCTCGTCACCCCTCGCTGTCGCATTCTTGCCAGACCATGGTGATCCATTTGCTCCTCCGAGGTGTACACGTGCTCCCACAAGACCGCAACCAGGTCTGCCTTTTCATGCATCAATACTCCACCAAGTTTTGCAGAGCCAGCCAATCTGTCCGCCTGTTCATTCCCCAGCACACCAGCATGCCCCGGAGAAAAGATCCAGACGATGCTTATCACCCGTGACTTCCGAAGCTAAGCAAGCCACCCTGCACGAAGCTTGCATGTCCTCAGACTACTCAGCATGCTTTCTGAGTCAGTTACAATCACAATGTGTGTGTGTGTGTCGTATTCTCCATCCAGCGGAAAGCTGCACTGACCGCCTCCAACTCCATTCTTAAGCTAGATGTTGTGGTTTCATATGCCAGGCTCTCCTGCACCAAACGTCGACCATTAGCTTTTGCTAAGAACCCCCAGGCACTTCTTCTGCCTCTCAACACCGAACCATCTGTGTATATAATCACATCGCCCGGGCGAGCATTATCCTGAATTAGTTGCTGGATTTCCACTTCCGTGGCCCCTGCTGGCCACTCCCTGCTCTCCCGGCTCAATGTGATTATAACTTTGCAGGGAGACGTCTCATTTGGGCGTTTAACAGGGCAGCTAAGAATTTTAGCATTCAATTTTGAAGTTCCAGTTGTCCAAGGATCTTTAACTTAGTGTCTAGATACTCACCAGCCAACCCTGTGGACTTGGGTTCCAATTGTCCAAGGAGCTTTAACTTAGTGTCTAGATTCTCGCCTGCCAATTGTCCTAGGATCTTTAACTTAGTGTCTAGATACTCACCAGCTAACCCTGTGGACTTAGGTTCCAATTGTCCAAGGAGCTTTAACTTAGTGTCTAGATACTCGCCTGCCAATTGTCCAAGGATCTTTAACTTAGTGTCTAGATACTCGCCTGCCAATTGTCCAAGGATCTTTAACTTAGTGTCTAGATACTCAACTGCCAAATGTCCAAGGATCTTTAACTTAGTGTCTAGATACTCACCTGCCAACCCTGCGAACTTTGGTTAGATCCCCATTGGGGCGGATTCGAATTTAAAAAATAAATGATCTAGGTTCCCTGGTAGAGCCAGCCTAAAATAGGTACCAGGAAATGAACCTGGGAAGTAAAGACAGCCTGAGTGATTCTGACCACATCCCTCACCAAGTGTGGGTTGGTCTATGAAAATATTAGTCCAGCAACATTTACCCAGTATAACTTAAGGCGAGTCCTTTATTTACTTCAGCGTAAATGACTTTGTTAATTCACATAACTTCAGAAGCTAGTGTAATGGCTTCCCCTTGTTTCCACAACAGCGCAATCGATTTTGAAAACTGTTGAATTGGGGAGAGATGTCTCATCTGGGCGTTTTCCGGGACAGATGAGAGCTGCGGCCTGCAAGTGACAATCATTTTAACATGCTCAGTATGCACACGTGACTTAGCATTTCGCTCTCACATAAGAAGGGTGGGAATTATGTTCACTAACTCATAATCGGAATGGATTACAACCCATCATTATACTCCTCATCGTCATCATCTTCCCCCTCCTCCTCCTCCTCCTCCTCCTCCTCATCATCATCATCATCATCATCATCATCATCATCATCATCATCATCATCATCATCATCATCAGCATCCTCTTCTTCCTCCTCATCACCATGATCACCCTCATCATCCTCTTCATTGTCATCATCATCATCCTCCTCAGCATTATCTTCTTCCTCACCTTCATTCTCCTGATCATGCGGCTCCTCCTCATCCTCATCATCGTCATCATCGTCCCCCTCCTCTTTATCATCATCATCATCATCTTCCTACTCCTCATCATCATAATCGACATCTCATCAGCATCGTCATCATTGTCATCCTCCTCCTCCTCCTTGTCCACATCATCATCACCATCTTCCTCCGCCTCCGCCTCATCATCAACTTCCTCATCTTCATCCCCATCATTATCACCATCTTCCTACTCCTCCTCCTGTCATTGCCTCTCCTCGTCATCATCATTATCATCCTCATCACCATTCTCATCATCACCTTTATCCTCAGTGGTATAAATGTGATACACGAAACTTACCCAAGGTGAATGTGCCAAGAGGGTGAAAAACGCATGACATCATGACCCAGCAGGCCAGCCAAATCGTGGTGTAAAGAAGGTAAAGGGGCCGAGGCGCCTTCTGATGATCGGAAGCCTCACGTGGTGCTTGCTCGGCAGTAGCATTCACACAGCTAAGGAATCCAGCAGGGAGAAATCAAAGAAAGCCATGAATACGAGCTAAATATAGGATATAATGGCAACTTTATGCAAATGACACAGAACTGCAAACTGAAAACGCAAAAGATCTACAACAACTATTGGACATTGTGTAATCGAGAGTGCATAAAGAACTCTCGGTGGATATCAGTAACACAGAAACAATGATTATGTCAATGAAAAAGATAATACCATAATGTGATTTAAGAATAGAATGGACAACATCTTAAGTTAATAAACTGAAATATCTAGGCCGAAAACTGTAGCATGGGATGGGAAATGTGTGACAGCAAATTAACACCGTAAACTGATTAGAGAAATTAGACGTAGACAGTCTGTTTTTGGACACGTTATGATAAATTGGAGAAAATGGTGACAACTGGCAAAACTGAGGGGAAAAGAACAAGGGGAAGGCAGAGAAGTAAATACCTGGATGGCTTGGCCCCGTGGTATGGTAGAGATAAGAACACGGAGCTGATCCACGACTTTGGTGATCGTGTGAGATGGCGAAACATGACTGCCCAACATGGCACATGATGATGATGATGTGTGACAGAGATTAAGAGCAGAATAGGCCGAGCTAAAGTTGCATTTCATAAATGAATTGAATGTCAGGAAAAAAAAAAAAAAAACAGAGCCCTGAAATGTTATGTAGAAACTGTTTTACCATATGGCAGTGAAGCATGGAATGTGGAGAAGAACAAAGTAGAGAAAGAGATAAATGTGGTATTTGAGACGAATGTTGTGAATACGTTTTACAGCCTCAGTAACTAACAATAATAGCCTTGATGAGGCACATGAAAGTAGAGTCTCGTATATACAAATAAGAATACGATTAAACAATGTCCATCTAATGATCATTTAATGAGGAGAGAGGCATTGGGGAATATCGTAATGACTGGGGATATCCGTAGACGTTGATCTAGATAAATTATGCTGGATGGAGGAACATTTAGGAATATCATAATTGGAAATGATCCAGATCACCAGGGATACAGATCTGTGGACATGCATGAACGCCTACGCCTGTTGGGAAAGTAAATAATGATAATGATGAATGTAGCAGACGAATATGCAAGGGCGGTGACTGAAACCTCCCATCTTGTGTTTTATTTAATCCCCCTGTGGATTCTTGTGTTGTTTTAAAGAATGGATTGATAGATACTCAGATAACTCAGATAAACAGTCAATTCATCGCAGTTTGAGATGCAGCGGGGATAATTTCTCTCAGGAATTGCCCAGAGCCCATTCAATAGCAGGTGAGTTAGCATCTCTGGCAAGGCGATACAGGACTGACAGCAAAAAGTCAGTGCACAGCTGTCAGCTGTGTGTTTGTGGTTTTTTTTTTTTTATAGAACCGATGCTGCTATCAGTTATATTAATGCTTCTGCTCTTGCTATCACAACTGCTACACCAACTATTACTACTACTACTACTACTACTACTACTACTACTACTACTACTACTACTACTACTACTACTACTACTACTACTACTACTACTACTACTACTACTACTACTACTACTACTACTACTACTACTACTACTACTACTACTACTACTACTACTACTACTACTACTACTACTACTACTACTACTACTACTACTACTACTACTACTACTACTACTACTACTACTACTACTACTACTACTACTACTACTACTACTACTACTACTACTACTACTACTACTACTACTACTACTACTACTACTACTACTACTACTACTACTACTACTACTACTACTACTACTACTACTACTACTACTACTACTACTACTACTACTACTACTACTACCACCACCACTACTACCACCACTACTACCACTACTACCACTACTACCACTACTACCACTACTACCACTACTACCACTACTACCACTACCACCACTACTACCACTACCACCACCACCACCACCACCACCACCACCACCACCACCACCACCACCACCATCACCACCACCACCACCACTACTACTACTACTACTACTACTACTACTACTACTACTACTACTACTACTACTACTACTACTACTACTACCACCACCACCACCACCACCACCACCATCACCACCACCACCACCACTACTACTACTACTACTACTACTACTACTACTACTACTACTACTACTACTACTACTACTACTACTACTACTACTACTACTACTACTACTACTACCACCACCACCACCACCACCATCGCCACCACTACTACTACTACTACTACTACTACTACTACTACTACTACTACTACTACTACTACTACTACTACTACTACCACCATCACCACAACCACCACCACTACCACCACCACCACCCCCTCCACCATCACCACCACCATCCCCCCACCACCCCCACTACCACCAACCCCCACCACCACCACCATCACCACCACCATCACCACCACCATCCCCCCACCACCACCACTACCACCATCACCACCACCATCCCCCCACCACCACCACTACCACCATCCCCCCACCACCACCACTACCACCATCCCCCCACCACCACCACCGCCGCCGTCGCCGCCTTCGCCGCAGCCCCCTCGCCACCGCCGCCGCCGTCGCCACCACCACCACCACCACCACCACCACCACCACCACCACCACCACCACCACCACCACCACCACCACCACCACCACCAAGGGTTAACGACTTTCTCCGTGATCCAGTATATCGACGTGAGGAACACAGCTACGAGAGATTCGGCAGCGCATCGCGTCGCGTTGGTTACTTACGGGGAATGTGAGCCGGTCGCTCAGAAAGCAATGGCAGACTGCTAAGAGTAATCTTGCCAAGAACATTAATAACAGCTGAAAAATGCAAGTGTTGACTGCAACGTCCTGTAAGTTATATGCAACTTAAAAAATACTGCTATACGGCTGTCTGTCAAACATGTCACATCAGCTGTTTTCCCTGCCACTGTATCTTCCATTGTCCTTCTTCCCCTTCAAATGTTGTGTTGTCATTTTAAGTCCAACTCTAAAGTCAGGAGGATCTATTTCATGGCATTGAGTTTTATCCTATCAGTCTCGATCTCTCTCGGCAGAGCGGTAAACCGTCTGACAAGAGCATTGCACACAGCACGAACCCCGTAGCTCCAGCGATGATCCACAGGAGTCTCTGAGCATCTCGTTCCACAATTGCCTCTGATCCAAACAATGTTATTGTCTACGTGTGATGTCTGTGCGTGATGTCTACTTGTGATGTCATCTTGCGATGTTTACGTGTGATGTTTACTTGCGATGTCTACTTGTGATGTTTGCTTGTGAGGCCTACTTGTCATGCCTACTTGGGACGTCTACATATGATACTGATAACGTGTTTTGTTTTCTTGAACTGGTTTCTTTGAAGACGTTTCACTACTTTGATGAAACTTGTATCTATCCATGATGCTCTAAGAATTCTTCTATCTAACTACATCCATGCAGTCTTAAAGCAGACCTGTGAGTGTCCATGATTCGCATAAATAAACAAGAATCTGCTATTATATGCCGATGTAGAGGGAATTTTTTCCCGCAAATCCTTTACAGGACATCGCTGTCAACATCAGCATCTTTCAGCTGATTGTTGATTTCTTGGCAAGATTACGCTCAGTAGTTTGCCATTGATTTCTGAGCGACAGGCTCACATACCCCGTTAGTTACCGACTGGGATAGAACCGCTACTTATTCTCGCGCACATCACGTTACTTACGACAGTATACGACATTACGGAGAAAGTCGTGTAACCCCTAGACAAGGGAGACCGGCGTAGAGGGGCTTAGGTGTCCAAATATATACTCAAATTAAATTAAATTAAAATAAAATTCGTGGCATTAAACTGCTGTGAGTGTGAAGTGTTACGACCATCACACGTTGAAGGCCTGGATTCACGTGGTAATTGGTGGTCAGTCTTCCCCTCTCGTAGCAACCGTCGAGAGCTGACATTGTACCCTCGTCCTACGGCGCTCACGTCATTATCGTAACATCTTAACCGCGATACCAAAGCACCCGCTCTAAACGACCCCAACAGCTTGGTCGACGATAGACTATCCACTAAGTGTCCTCCATGTACGCCCGGTCAAAGGCTATGGACTTGACAGAAACACAAATCTGCTGGCTTATGGGTAAACTGGGGACAATCAAAGGCTGGAGAAAGTTAAGTTAGTTGCATATCCTTTACAGTTCGTCGCAGTCAACCCCATTTTTGTTTTTGACTGTTTGCGATTGTATGAAAATCAACGAAAGGCGGCCAGCTTCCAAATCGCCTGCAGCATAATTTCGAACGTGATATTCTGGATTACGAATTGCGCTCGTAACTCCTTCGCCATTAAGCCGGCCTGGAGAAATCAAACCTGAAATATGACATCAAACCTGAAATATGACATCAAACCTGAAATATGACATCAAACCTGAAATATGACATCAAACCTGAGATATGACATCGAACCTGAAATGTGACATCAAACCTGAAATATGACATCAAACCTGAAATATGACATCAAACCTGAAATATGACATCAAACCTGAAATATGATCGTTGAAATGGAATGTTTCGGGACCACAGACTTGGCGAAACAAACACACTTCCGTGACGGAAGGTTAGAATTAGCTTTACATTCCTAAGAAACCATTTTTCAATTTCATCGAACTGTCACTCCGTTTTTGTCTGTACAAGCTTTCCTTTAGCAAGCCTGCTTGTTGGCTCTCGGTTGTTGACTTTTGCCATTCACAACTCGGGAGTCAAGAAAGGCCGATTTAAAAGTCAAATCTGCGTTGGCAGTTGGAGCTGTCAAAGATATCCAGCTTCAATATTGATCAACCAACAGTGGCTTGGCGTGTCGAGCGACAGTGGGTGTTAAGTTGCAATCACATACCGAGAAAGAAAAGAGAACAGTCGAGAAAACAGTTCAAATTAGACAAGAGACATTCGTGGAAGTTTAGCAGTTTCGGATTTTAGACCGTCACCTCAAAATTACATCATCGTAGCTGCACGAAAAATAGTACATGAACATTGACCAGCAAGATATAATTTGTCTGTCCCCTTCTATCTCTGGCTGTTTTCGGTATTTGTTTACTTAATATTTTCAGTTCTACATTGGGATATAAGATTATCTTTCGTTTAAACTCCTATCCCACACTAAAATACGTTTACTTGTTCCCTTTCTACCCTAAGACACCTTGATCTTTCTTTGACTGTTTTAGGCACGATGATATTTCGTTTTCTACCCTGGGGTGTTAGATACTTAACTTTTCTGCTTCTACCCTGGGTGTGATATGTACCTAGACTTTCTCCATCTACCCTGGGTGTGATATGTATCTAGACTTTCTCCATCTACCCTGGGTGTGATATGTACCTAGACTTTCTCCATCTACCCTGGGTGTGATATGTATCTAGACTTTCTCCATCTACCCTGGGTGTGATATGTATCTAGACTTTCTCAATCTAATCTGGGTGTGATATGTACCTAGACTTTCTCCATCTACCCTTGGTGTGATATGTATCTAGACTTTCTCCATCTACCCTGGGTGTGATATGTATCTAGACTTTCTCCATCTACCCTGGGTGTGATATGTACCTAGACTTCCTCCTTCTACCCTAGGTGTGATATGTACCTAGACTTTCTCCTTCTACCCTAGGTTTGATATGTACCTACACTTTCTCTTTCTACCCTGCGTGTGATATGCACCTAGACTTTCTCCATCTACCTTAAGTGTGATATGTATCTAGACTTTCTCCTTCTACCCTGGTTGTGATATGTACCTAGACTTTCTCCTTCTACCCAGGGTGTGATATGTATCTAGACTTTCTCCTTCTACCCAGGGTGTGATATGTATCTAGACTTTCTCCTTCTACCCTGGGTGTGATATGTACCTAGACTTTCTCCATCTACCCTTGGTGTGATATGTATCTAGACGTTCTCCATCTACCCTGGGTGTGATATGTATCTAGACTTTCTCCTTCTACCCTAGGTGTGATATGTACCTAGACTTTCTCCTTCTACCCTAGGTGTGATATGTACCTAGACTTTCTCCTTCTACCCTAGGTGTGATATGTACCTAGACTTTCTCTTTCTACCCTGGGTGTGATATGTACCTAGACTTTCTCCATCTACCCTAGGTGTGATATGTATCTAGACTTTCTCCTTCTACACTGGGTGTGATATGTACCTATACTTTCTCCATCTACCCTGGGTGTGATATGTATCTAGACTTTCTCCATCTACCCTGGGTGTGATATGTATCTAGACTTTCTCCATCTACCCTGGGTGTGATATGTACCTAGACTTTCTACATTACCTTGGGTGTGATATGTACCTAGACTTTCTCCATCTACGCTGGGTGTAATATGTATCTAGACTTTCTCCATCTACACTGAGTGTGATATGTACCTAGACTTTCTCCTCCTACCCTATGTGTGATATGTACCTAGACTTTCTCTTTCTACCCTGGGTGTGATATGTACCTAGACTTTCTCCTTCTACCCTAGGTGTGATATGTACCTAGAAGTTCTCCTTCTACCCTGGTTGTGATATGTACCTAGACTTTCTCCTTCTACCCTGGGTGTGATATGTATCTAGACTTTCTCCTTCTACGTTGGGTGTGATATGTATCTAAACTTTCTCCATCTACCCTAGGTGTAATATGTAAATAGACTTTCTCCTTCTACCCTGGGTGTGATATGTACCCAGACCTTCTCCTTCTACATTGGGTGTGATATGTACCTAGACTTTCTCCTTCTACCCTGGGTGTGATATGTACACAGACATTCTCCCTCTACCCTGTGAGTGATATGTACCTAGGCTTTCTCCTTCTACCCTGGGTGTGATATGTACACAGACTTTCTCCTTCTACCCTGGGTATGATATGTACACAAACATTCTCATTCTACCCTGAGTGTGATATGTATCTAGACTTTCTCCTTCTACCCTGGGTGTGATATGTATCTAGACTTTCTCCTTCTACATTGTGTGTGATATGTATCTAGACTTTCTCCTTCTACCCTGGGTGTGATATGTATCTAGACTTTCTCCTTCTACCCTGGATGTGATATGTATCTAGACTTTCTCCTTCTACATTGGGTGTGATATGTATCTAGATTTTCTCCTTCTACCCTGGGTGTGATATGTATCTAGACTTTCTCCTTCTACATTGGGTGTGATATGTATCTAGACTTTCTCCTTCTACCCTGGGTGTGATATGTATCTAGACTTTCTCCTTCTGCCCTGGATGTGATATGTACCTAGACTTTCTCCATCTACCCTGGGTTTTGATATGTATCTAGACTTTCTCCATCTACCCTGGGTGTGATATGTACCTAGACTTTCTCCATCTACCCTGGGTGTGATATGTATCTAGACTTTCTCTATCTACCCTCGGTGTGATATGTATCTAGACTTTCTCCATCTACCCTGGGTGTGATATGTACCTAGACTTTCTCCATCTACCCTGGGTGTGATATGTACCTAGACTTTCTCCATCTACCCTGGGTGTGATATGTATCTAGACTTTCTCAATCTAATCTGGGTGTGATATGTATCTAGACTTTCTCCATCTACCCTGGGTGTGATATGTACCTAGACTTTCTCCATCTACCCTGGGTGTGATATGTATCTAGACTTTCTCCTTCTACCCTAGGTGTGATATGTACCTAGACTTTCTCCTTCTACCCTAGGTGTGATATGTAACTAGACTTTCTCTTTCTACCCTGGGTGTGATATGTACCTAGACTTTCTCCATCTACCCTAGGTGTGATATGTATCTAGACTTTCTCCTTCTACCCTAGGTGTGATATGTACCTAGAAGTTCTCCTTCTACCCTGGTTGTGATATGTACCTAGACTTTCTCCTTCTACCCTGGGTGTGATATGTATCTAGACATTCTCCTTCTACTCTAGGTGTGATATGTACCTAGACTTTCTCCATCTACCCTGGGTGTGATATGTATCTAGACTTTCTCCATCTACCCTGGGTGTGATATGTATCTAGACTTTCTCCATCTACCCTGGGTGTGATATGTACCTAGACTTTCTCCATCTACCCTGGGTGTGATATGTATCTAGACTTTCTCCTTCTACCCTAGGTGTGATATGTACCTAGACTTTCTCCTTCTACCCTAGGTGTGATATGTAACTAGACTTTCTCTTTCTACCCTGGGTGTGATATGTACCTAGACTTTCTCCATCTACCCTAGGTGTGATATGTATCTAGACTTTCTCCTTCTACCCTAGGTGTGATATGTACCTAGAAGTTCTCCTTCTACCCTGGTTGTGATATGTACCTAGACTTTCTCCTTCTACCCTGGGTGTGATATGTATCTAGACTTTCTCCTTCTACCCTGGGTGTGATATGTATTTAGACTTTCTCCTTCTACGTTGGGTGTGATATGTATCTAAACTTTCCCCTTCTACCCTAGGTGTGATATGTACGTAGAATTTCTCCTTCTACCCTGGGTGTGGTATGTACCTAGACTTTCTCCATATACCCTGGGTGTGATATGTACCTAGACTTTGTCCTTCTACCCTGGGTGTGATATGTATTTAGACTTTCTCCTTCTACGTTGGGTGTGATATGTATCTAAACTTTCCCCTTCTACTCTAGGTGTGATATGTACGTAGAATTTCTCCTTCTACCCTGGGTGTGGTATGTACCTAGACTTTCTCCATATACCCTGGGTGTGATATGTACCTAGACTTTGTCCTTCTACCCTGGGTGTGATATGTACCTAGACTTTCTCCTTCTACATTGGGTGAGATATGTACCTAGACTTTCTCCATCTACCCTAGGTGTAATATGTAAATAGACTTTCTCCTTCTACCCTGGGTGTGATATGTACCTAGACTTTCTCCTTCTACATTGGGTGAGATATGTACCTAGACTTTCTCCATCTACCCTAGGTGTAATATGTAAATAGACTTTCTCCTTCTACCCTGGGTGTGATATGTACCCAGACCTTCTCCTTCTACATTGGGTGTGATATGTATCTAGATTTTCTCCTTCTACCCTGGGTGTGATATGTATCTAGACTTTCTCCTTCTACATTGGGTGTGATATGTATCTAGACTTTCTCCTTCTACCCTGGGTGTGATATGTATCTAGACTTTCTCCTTCTGCCCTGGATGTGATATGTACCTAGACTTTCTCCATCTACCCTGGGTTTTGATATGTATCTAGACTTTCTCCATCTACCCTGGGTGTGATATGTACCTAGACTTTCTCCATCTACCCTGGGTGTGATATGTATCTAGACTTTCTCTATCTACCCTCGGTGTGATATGTATCTAGACTTTCTCCATCTACCCTGGGTGTGATATGTACCTAGACTTTCTCCATCTACCCTGGGTGTGATATGTACCTAGACTTTCTCCATCTACCCTGGGTGTGATATGTATCTAGACTTTCTCAATCTAATCTGGGTGTGATATGTATCTAGACTTTCTCCATCTACCCTGGGTGTGATATGTACCTAGACTTTCTCCATCTACCCTGGGTGTGATATGTATCTAGACTTTCTCCTTCTACCCTAGGTGTGATATGTACCTAGACTTTCTCCTTCTACCCTAGGTGTGATATGTAACTAGACTTTCTCTTTCTACCCTGGGTGTGATATGTACCTAGACTTTCTCCATCTACCCTAGGTGTGATATGTATCTAGACTTTATCCTTCTACCCTAGGTGTGATATGTACCTAGAAGTTCTCCTTCTACCTTGGTTGTGATATGTACCTAGACTTTCTCCTTCTACCCTGGGTGTGATATGTATCTAGACTTTCTCCTTCTACTCTAGGTGTGATATGTACCTAGACTTTCTCCATCTACCCTGGGTGTGATATGTATCTAGACTTTCTCCATCTACCCTGGGTGTGGTATGTATCTAGACTTTCTCCATCTACCCTGGGTGTGATATGTACCTAGACTTTCTCCATCTACCCTGGGTGTGATATGTATCTAGACTTTCTCCTTCTACCCTAGGTGTGATATGTACCTAGACTTTCTCCTTCTACCCTAGGTGTGATATGTAACTAGACTTTCTCTTTCTACCCTGGGTGTGATATGTACCTAGACTTTCTCCATCTACCCTAGGTGTGATATGTATCTAGACTTTCTCCTTCTACCCTAGGTGTGATATGTACCTAGAAGTTCTCCTTCTACCCTGGTTGTGATATGTACCTAGACTTTCTCCTTCTACCCTGGGTGTGATATGTATCTAGACTTTCTCCTTCTACCCTGGGTGTGATATGTATTTAGACTTTCTCCTTCTACGTTGGGTGTGATATGTATCTAAACTTTCCCCTTCTACCCTAGGTGTGATATGTACGTAGAATTTCTCCTTCTACCCTGGGTGTGGTATGTACCTAGACTTTCTCCATATACCCTGGGTGTGATATGTACCTAGACTTTGTCCTTCTACCCTGGGTGTGATATGTACCTAGACTTTCTCCTTCTACATTGGGTGAGATATGTACCTAGACTTTCTCCATCTACCCTAGGTGTAATATGTAAATAGACTTTCTCCTTCTACCCTGGGTGTGATATGTACCCAGACCTTCTCCTTCTACATTGGGTGTGATATGTACCTAGACTTTCTCCTTCTACCCTGGGTGTGATATGTACACAGACATTCTCCCTCTACCCTGGGAGTGATATGTACCTAGGCTTTCTCCTTCTACCCTGGGTGTGATATGTACACAGACTTTCTCCTTCTACCCTGGGTATGATATGTACACAAACATTTTTCTTCTACCCTGAGTGTGATATGTATCTAGACTTTCTCCTTCTACCCTGGGTGTGATATATATCTAGACTTTCTCCTTCTACATTGTGTGTGATATATATCTAGACTTTCTCCTTCTACCCTGGATGTGATATGTACCTAGACTTTCTCCTTCTACATTGGGTGTGATATGTATCTAGATTTTCTCCTTCTACATTGGGTGTGATATGTATCTAGACTTTCTCCTTCTACCCTGGGTGTGATATGTATCTAGACTTTCTCCTTCTACATTGGGTGTGATATGTATCTAGACTTTCTCCTTCTACCCTGGGTGTGATATGTATCTAGACTTTCTCCTTCTACCCTGGATGTGATATGTATCTAGACTTTCTCCTTCTACCCTGGGTGTGATATGTATCTAGACTTTCTCCTTCTGTCCTGGATGTGATATGTACCTAGACTTTCTCCATCTACCCTGGGTTTTGATATGTATCTAGACTTTCTCCATCTACCATGGGTGTGATATGTACCTAGACTTTCTCCATCTACCCTGGGTGTGATATGTATCTAGACTTTCTCCATCTACCCTCGGTGTGATATGTATCTAGACTTTCTCCATCTACCCTGGGTGTGATATGTACCTAGACTTTCTCCATCTACCCTGGGTGTGATATGTACCTAGACTTTCTCCATCTACCCTGGGTGTGATATGTATCTAGACTTTCTCCATCTACCCTGGGTGTGATATGTATCTAGACTTTCTCCATCTACCCTGTGTGTGATATGTACCTAGACTTTCTCCATCTACCCTGGGTGTGATATGTATCTAGACTTTCTCCTTCTACCCTAGGTGTGATATGTACCTAGACTTTCTCCTTCTACCCTAGGTGTGATATGTAACTAGACTTTCTCTTTCTACCCTGGGTGTGATATGTACCTAGACTTTCTCCATCTACCCTAGGTGTGATATGTATCTAGACTTTCTCCTTCTACCCTAGGTGTGATATGTACCTAGAAGTTCTCCTTCTACCCTGGTTGTGATATGTACCTAGACTTTCTCCTTCTACCCTGGGTGTGATATGTATCTAGACATTCTCCTTCTACCCTAGGTGTGATATGTACCTAGACTTTCTCCATCTACCCTGGGTGTGATATGCATCTAGACTTTCTCCATCTACCCTGGGTGTGATATGTATCTAGACTTTCTCCATCTACCCTGGGTGTGATATGTACCTAGACTTTCTCCATCTACCCTGGGTGTGATATGTATCTAGACTTTCTCCTTCTACCCTAGGTGTGATATGTACCTAGACTTTCTCCTTCTACCCTAGGTGTGATATGTAACTAGACTTTCTCTTTCTACCCTGGGTGTGATATGTACCTAGACTTTCTCCATCTACCCTAGGTGTGATATGTATCTAGACTTTCTCCTTCTACCCTAGGTGTGATATGTACCTAGAAGTTCTCCTTCTACCCTGGTTGTGATATGTACCTAGACTTTCTCCTTCTACCCTGGGTTTGATATGTATCTAGACTTTCTCCTTCTACCCAGGGTGTGATATGTATCTAGACTTTCTCCTTCTACCCTGGGTGTGATATGTATTTAGACTTTCTCCTTCTACGTTGGGTGTGATATGTATCTAAACTTTCCCCTTCTACCCTAGGTGTGATATGTACGTAGAATTTCTCCTTCTACCCTGGGTGTGGTATGTACCTAGACTTTCTCCATATACCCTGGGTGTGATATGTACCTAGACTTTGTCCTTCTACCCTGGGTGTGATATGTACCTAGACTTTCTCCTTCTACATTGGGTGAGATATGTACCTAGACTTTCTCCATCTACCCTAGGTGTAATATGTAAATAGACTTTCTCCTTCTACCCTGGGTGTGATATGTACCCAGACCTTCTCCTTCTACATTGGGTGTGATATGTACCTAGACTTTCTCCTTCTACCCTGGGTGTGATATGTACACAGACATTCTCCCTCTACCCTGGGAGTGATATGTACCTAGGCTTTCTCCTTCTACCCTGGGTGTGATATGTACACAGACTTTCTCCTTCTACCCTGGGTATGATATGTACACAAACATTTTTCTTCTACCCTGAGTGTGATATGTATCTAGACTTTCTCCTTCTACCCTGGGTGTGATATATATCTAGACTTTCTCCTTCTACATTGTGTGTGATATATATCTAGACTTTCTCCTTCTACCCTGGATGTGATATGTACCTAGACTTTCTCCTTCTACATTGGGTGTGATATGTATCTAGATTTTCTCCTTCTACATTGGGTGTGATATGTATCTAGACTTTCTCCTTCTACCCTGGGTGTGATATGTATCTAGACTTTCTCCTTCTACATTGGGTGTGATATGTATCTAGACTTTCTCCTTCTACCCTGGGTGTGATATGTATCTAGACTTTCTCCTTCTACCCTGGATGTGATATGTATCTAGACTTTCTCCTTCTACCCTGGGTGTGATATGTATCTAGACTTTCTCCTTCTGTCCTGGATGTGATATGTACCTAGACTTTCTCCATCTACCCTGGGTTTTGATATGTATCTAGACTTTCTCCATCTACCATGGGTGTGATATGTACCTAGACTTTCTCCATCTACCCTGGGTGTGATATGTATCTAGACTTTCTCCATCTACCCTCGGTGTGATATGTATCTAGACTTTCTCCATCTACCCTGGGTGTGATATGTACCTAGACTTTCTCCATCTACCCTGGGTGTGATATGTACCTAGACTTTCTCCATCTACCCTGGGTGTGATATGTATCTAGACTTTCTCCATCTACCCTGGGTGTGATATGTATCTAGACTTTCTCCATCTACCCTGGGTGTGATATGTACCTAGACTTTCTCCATCTACCCTGGGTGTGATATGTATCTAGACTTTCTCCTTCTACCCTAGGTGTGATATGTACCTAGACTTTCTCCTTCTACCCTAGGTGTGATATGTAACTAGACTTTCTCTTTCTACCCTGGGTGTGATATGTACCTAGACTTTCTCCATCTACCCTAGGTGTGATATGTATCTAGACTTTCTCCTTCTACCCTAGGTGTGATATGTACCTAGAAGTTCTCCTTCTACCCTGGTTGTGATATGTACCTAGACTTTCTCCTTCTACCCTGGGTGTGATATGTATCTAGACATTCTCCTTCTACCCTAGGTGTGATATGTACCTAGACTTTCTCCATCTACCCTGGGTGTGATATGTATCTAGACTTTCTCCATCTACCCTGGGTGTGATATGTATCTAGACTTTCTCCATCTACCCTGGGTGTGATATGTACCTAGACTTTCTCCATCTACCCTGGGTGTGATATGTATCTAGACTTTCTCCTTCTACCCTAGGTGTGATATGTACCTAGACTTTCTCCTTCTACCCTAGGTGTGATATGTAACTAGACTTTCTCTTTCTACCCTGGGTGTGATATGTACCTAGACTTTCTCCATCTACCCTAGGTGTGATATGTATCTAGACTTTCTCCTTCTACCCTAGGTGTGATATGTACCTAGAAGTTCTCCTTCTACCCTGGTTGTGATATGTACCTAGACTTTCTCCTTCTACCCTGGGTTTGATATGTATCTAGACTTTCTCCTTCTACCCAGGGTGTGATATGTATCTAGACTTTCTCCTTCTACCCTGGGTGTGATATGTACCTAGACTTTCTCCATCTACCCTTGGTGTGATATGTATCTAGACTTTCTCCATCTACCCTGGGTGTGATATGTATCTAGACTTTCTCCTTCTACCCTAGGTGTGATATGTACCTAGACTTTCTCCTTCTACCCTAGGTGTGATATGTACCTAGACTTTCTCCTTCTACCCTAGGTGTGATATGTATCTAGACTTTCTTCATCTACACTGGGTGTGATATGTACCTAGACTTTCTACATTACCTTGGGTGTGATATGTACCTAGACTTTCTCCATCTACGCTGGGTGTAATATGTATCTAGACTTTCTCCATCTACCCTGAGTGTGATATGTATCTAGACTTTCTCCATCTACCCTGGGTGTGATATGTACCTAGACTTTCTCCATCTACCTTGGGTGTGATATGTATCTAGACTTTCTTCATCTACACTGGGTGTGATATGTACCTAGACTTTCTCCATCTACCCTGGGTGTGATATGTATCTAGACTTACTCCATCTACCCATGGTGTGATATGTATCTAGACTTTCTCCATCTACCCTGGGTGTGATATGTATCTAGACTTTCTCCATCTACCCTAGGTGTGATATGTACCTAGACTTTCTCCTTCTACACTAGGTGTGATATGTACCTAGACTTTCTCCTCCTACCCTATGTGTGATATGTACCTAGACTTTCTCTTTCTACCCTGGGTGTGATATGTACCTAGACTTTCTCCTTCTACCCTAGGTGTGATATGTACCTAGAAGTTCTCCTTCTACCCTGGTTGTGATATGTACCTAGACTTTCTCCTTCTACCCTGGGTGTGATATGTATCTAGACTTTCTCCTTCTACGTTGGGTTTGATATGTATCTAAACTTTCTCCATCTACCCTAGGTGTAATATGTAAATAGACTTTCTCCTTCTACCCTAGGTGTGATATGTAACTAGACTTTCTCTTTCTACCCTGGGTGTGATATGTACCTAGACTTTCTCCATCTACCCTAGGTGTGATATGTATCTAGACTTTCTCCTTCTACCCTAGGTGTGATATGTACCTAGAAGTTCTCCTTCTACCCTGGTTGTGATATGTACCTAGACTTTCTCCTTCTACCCTGGGTTTGATATGTATCTAGACTTTCTCCTTCTACCCAGGGTGTGATATGTATCTAGACTTTCTCCTTCTACCCTGGGTGTGATATGTACCTAGACTTTCTCCATCTACCCTTGGTGTGATATGTATCTAGACTTTCTCCTTCTACCCTAGGTGTGATATGTACCTAGACTTTCTCCTTCTACCCTAGGTGTGATATGTAACTAGACTTTCTCTTTCTACCCTGGGTGTGATATGTACCTAGACTTTCTCCATCTACCCTAGGTGTGATATGTATCTAGACTTTCTCCTTCTACCCTAGGTGTGATATGTACCTAGAAGTTCTCCTTCTACCCTGGTTGTGATATGTACCTAGACTTTCTCCTTCTACCCTGGGTTTGATATGTATCTAGACTTTCTCCTTCTACCCAGGGTGTGATATGTATCTAGACTTTCTCCTTCTACCCTGGGTGTGATATGTATTTAGACTTTCTCCTTCTACGTTGGGTGTGATATGTATCTAAACTTTCCCCTTCTACCCTAGGTGTGATATGTACGTAGAATTTCTCCTTCTACCCTGGGTGTGGTATGTACCTAGACTTTCTCCATATACCCTGGGTGTGATATGTACCTAGACTTTGTCCTTCTACCCTGGGTGTGATATGTACCTAGACTTTCTCCTTCTACATTGGGTGAGATATGTACCTAGACTTTCTCCATCTACCCTAGGTGTAATATGTAAATAGACTTTCTCCTTCTACCCTGGGTGTGATATGTACCCAGACCTTCTCCTTCTACATTGGGTGTGATATGTACCTAGACTTTCTCCTTCTACCCTGGGTGTGATATGTACACAGACATTCTCCCTCTACCCTGGGAGTGATATGTACCTAGGCTTTCTCCTTCTACCCTGGGTGTGATATGTACACAGACTTTCTCCTTCTACCCTGGGTATGATATGTACACAAACATTTTTCTTCTACCCTGAGTGTGATATGTATCTAGACTTTCTCCTTCTACCCTGGGTGTGATATATATCTAGACTTTCTCCTTCTACATTGTGTGTGATATATATCTAGACTTTCTCCTTCTACCCTGGATGTGATATGTACCTAGACTTTCTCCTTCTACATTGGGTGTGATATGTATCTAGATTTTCTCATTCTACATTGGGTGTGATATGTATCTAGACTTTCTCCTTCTACCCTGGGTGTGATATGTATCTAGACTTTCTCCTTCTACATTGGGTGTGATATGTATCTAGACTTTCTCCTTCTACCCTGGGTGTGATATGTATCTAGACTTTCTCCTTCTACCCTGGATGTGATATGTATCTAGACTTTCTCCTTCTACCCTGGGTGTGATATGTATCTAGACTTTCTCCTTCTGTCCTGGATGTGATATGTACCTAGACTTTCTCCATCTACCCTGGGTTTTGATATGTATCTAGTCTTTCTCCATCTACCATGGGTGTGATATGTACCTAGACTTTCTCCATCTACCCTGGGTGTGATATGTATCTAGACTTTCTCCATCTACCCTCGGTGTGATATGTATCTAGACTTTCTCCATCTACCCTGGGTGTGATATGTACCTAGACTTTCTCCATCTACCCTGGGTGTGATATGTACCTAGACTTTCTCCATCTACCCTTGGTGTGATATGTATCTAGACTTTCTCCATCTACCCTGGGTGTGATATGTATCTAGACTTTCTCCATCTACCCTGGGTGTGATATGTACCTAGACTTTCTCCATCTACCCTGGGTGTGATATGTATCTAGACTTTCTCCTTCTACCCTAGGTGTGATATGTACCTAGACTTTCTCCTTCTACCCTAGGTGTGATATGTAACTAGACTTTCTCTTTCTACCCTGGGTGTGATATGTACCTAGACTTTCTCCATCTACCCTAGGTGTGATATGTATCTAGACTTTCTCCTTCTACCCTAGGTGTGATATGTACCTAGAAGTTCTCCTTCTACCCTGGTTGTGATATGTACCTAGACTTTCTCCTTCTACCCTGGGTGTGATATGTATCTAGACATTCTCCTTCTACCCTAGGTGTGATATGTACCTAGACTTTCTCCATCTACCCTGGGTGTGATATGTATCTAGACTTTCTCCATCTACCCTGGGTGTGATATGTATCTAGACTTTCTCCATCTACCCTGGGTGTGATATGTACCTAGACTTTCTCCATCTACCCTGGGTGTGATATGTATCTAGACTTTCTCCTTCTACCCTAGGTGTGATATGTACCTAGACTTTCTCCTTCTACCCTAGGTGTGATATGTAACTAGACTTTCTCTTTCTACCCTGGGTGTGATATGTACCTAGACTTTCTCCATCTACCCTAGGTGTGATATGTATCTAGACTTTCTCCTTCTACCCTAGGTGTGATATGTACCTAGAAGTTCTCCTTCTACCCTGGTTGTGATATGTACCTAGACTTTCTCCTTCTACCCTGGGTTTGATATGTATCTAGACTTTCTCCTTCTACCCAGGGTGTGATATGTATCTAGACTTTCTCCTTCTACCCTGGGTGTGATATGTACCTAGACTTTCTCCATCTACCCTTGGTGTGATATGTATCTAGACTTTCTCCATCTACCCTGGGTGTGATATGTATCTAGACTTTCTCCTTCTACCCTAGGTGTGATATGTACCTAGACTTTCTCCTTCTACCCTAGGTGTGATATGTACCTAGACTTTCTCCTTCTACCCTAGGTGTGATATGTATCTAGACTTTCTTCATCTACACTGGGTGTGATATGTACCTAGACTTTCTACATTACCTTGGGTGTGATATGTACCTAGACTTTCTCCATCTACGCTGGGTGTAATATGTATCTAGACTTTCTCCATCTACCCTGAGTGTGATATGTATCTAGACTTTCTCCATCTACCCTGGGTGTGATATGTACCTAGACTTTCTCCATCTACCTTGGGTGTGATATGTATCTAGACTTTTTCATCTACACTGGGTGTGATATGTACCTAGACTTTCTCCATCTACCCTGGGTGTGATATGTATCTAGACTTACTCCATCTACCCATGGTGTGATATGTATCTAGACTTTCTCCATCTACCCTGGGTGTGATATGTATCTAGACTTTCTCCATCTACCCTAGGTGTGATATGTACCTAGACTTTCTCCTTCTACACTAGGTGTGATATGTACCTAGACTTTCTCCTCCTACCCTATGTGTGATATGTACCTAGACTTTCTCTTTCTACCCTGGGTGTGATATGTACCTAGACTTTCTCCTTCTACCCTAGGTGTGATATGTACCTAGAAGTTCTCCTTCTACCCTGGTTGTGATATGTACCTAGACTTTCTCCTTCTACCCTGGGTGTGATATGTATCTAGACTTTCTCCTTCTACGTTGGGTTTGATATGTATCTAAACTTTCTCCATCTACCCTAGGTGTAATATGTAAATAGACTTTCTCCTTCTACCCTAGGTGTGATATGTAACTAGACTTTCTCTTTCTACCCTGGGTGTGATATGTACCTAGACTTTCTCCATCTACCCTAGGTGTGATATGTATCTAGACTTTCTCCTTCTACCCTAGGTGTGATATGTACCTAGAAGTTCTCCTTCTACCCTGGTTGTGATATGTACCTAGACTTTCTCCTTCTACCCTGGGTTTGATATGTATCTAGACTTTCTCCTTCTACCCAGGGTGTGATATGTATCTAGACTTTCTCCTTCTACCCTGGGTGTGATATGTACCTAGACTTTCTCCATCTACCCTTGGTGTGATATGTATCTAGACTTTCTCCATCTACCCTGGGTGTGATATGTATCTAGACTTTCTCCTTCTACCCTAGGTGTGATATGTACCTAGACTTTCTCCTTCTACCCTAGGTGTGATATGTACCTAGACTTTCTCCTTCTACCCTAGGTGTGATATGTATCTAGACTTTCTTCATCTACACTGGGTGTGATATGTACCTAGACTTTCTACATTACCTTGGGTGTGATATGTACCTAGACTTTCTCCATCTACGCTGGGTGTAATATGTATCTAGACTTTCTCCATCTACCCTGAGTGTGATATGTATCTAGACTTTCTCCATCTACCCTGGGTGTGATATGTACCTAGACTTTCTCCATCTACCTTGGGTGTGATATGTATCTAGACTTTCTTCATCTACACTGGGTGTGATATGTACCTAGACTTTCTCCATCTACCCTGGGTGTGATATGTATCTAGACTTACTCCATCTACCCATGGTGTGATATGTATCTAGACTTTCTCCATCTACCCTGGGTGTGATATGTATCTAGACTTTCTCCATCTACCCTAGGTGTGATATGTACCTAGACTTTCTCCTTCTACACTAGGTGTGATATGTACCTAGACTTTCTCCTCCTACCCTATGTGTGATATGTACCTAGACTTTCTCTTTCTACCCTGGGTGTGATATGTACCTAGACTTTCTCCTTCTACCCTAGGTGTGATATGTACCTAGAAGTTCTCCTTCTACCCTGGTTGTGATATGTACCTAGACTTTCTCCTTCTACCCTGGGTGTGATATGTATCTAGAATTTCTCCTTCTACGTTGGGTGTGATATGTATCTAAACTTTCTCCATCTACCCTAGGTGTAATATGTAAATAGAATTTCTCCTTCTACCCTGGGTGTGATATGTACCCAGACCTTCTCCTTCTACATTGGGTGTGATATGTACCTAGACTTTCTCCTTCTACCCTGGGTGTGATATGTACACAGACATTCTCCCTCTACCCTGTGAGTGATATGTACCTAGGCTTTCTCCTTCTACCCTGGGTGTGATATGTACACAGACTTTCTCCTTCTACCCTGGGTATGATATGTACACAAACATTCTCATTCTACCCTGAGTGTGATATGTATCTAGACTTTCTCCTTCTACCCTGGGTGTGATATGTATCTAGACTTTCTCCTTCTACATTGTGTGTGATATGTATCTAGACTTTCTCCTTCTACCCTGGGTGTGATATGTATCTAGACTTTCTCCTTCTACCCTGGATGTGATATGTATCTAGACTTTCTCCTTCTACATTGGGTGTGATATGTATCTAGATTTTCTCCTTCTACCCTGGGTGTGATATGTATCTAGACTTTCTCCTTCTACATTGGGTGTGATATGTATCTAGACTTTCTCCTTCTACCCTGGGTGTGATATGTATCTAGACTTTCTCCTTCTGCCCTGGATGTGATATGTGTGACAGGTTGGCCCACCTCTCAGATCGTTTTGTTACTAGATGGAGATAGCCCTCAGTAAACCCCTCTATGTATCCTGTAGTAATTTTTATTTTTATCTATATTTTCAAATATTAGATAAAATCGTCTTTGGTTAGTGTATTTATATACATAAAACTATAGAGAGAGTTAAATACTATTTCTTCTTATAGTTAGAAGTAGATGTAGGGTAGAGTTCGTTTACAAGCCAAGAAATCAAGTCAGGCTGAATTTATATTCAGGTTTGGCTATGAAAAATAATTTGGCCACAGGAAGGGAACTCTCCTGGATGAGAAGTTAACTTCCGGTAGCACCCTAAGATCTGGCATTTTTTCTAGCAACCTGGAAGGAGCAGGAGCTATCACGTCAATTGGCTAAAATTGAACACCGGTCTGTGTTTAAACATATTTTATTGCTGGCTCTTGTTAAGCCGAAAAACCCTCTAAAACATAGAAAAGCCAATGATAGTCTCCACTCCCGATAGGCCAGTCAAAATCTAGTTGCAGGAGCCTGCACCCTGATCATCTGTAGCCGTAGTCACGACCGGTGATTGAGCTACGAACCACTCACTTGATGCAGCAGAGAGTGGAGTCCATACCACGATCCAGTCAGCACTGCCAGCTTACCATCCAGGAGGCTAAGAATTATCAGATGAGTGGCTACCCACCCGTTTGCCACTGCACAACAATCCTAATTTGTCCGCTATTGGCTAAGAATCTATGATTATATCCTCTAGCTGAACAGTATCTGGTCAAGATTGCAGGGATCTGCGTATCTCTTATGTGTCAGTGAGTTCCCAGTGGGGCTCACGTAGTGTTCTTTAGGATTAAACGTTATGTTATATTTGTACTTTTAACAACTGCGTCTGTCATTATAGAATTAGCATCATCAGATTGTGTGACGAGTGAAAGGACTACATCTATACGTATCATTCTGTCTTATCTCCTGTTGTGTGAGAATACATTAGGCAGTGGGGGCTCATTTTTTTCATCCAGGCACGTTAGCAGGAATCACTTGACATACTGTCTTCATTTGTTAGCACAGTTCGTCGTCATAACTTTCCGCCTGGCACTGTTTAGAAGTAGTGATCCATTCTGGGACTTTTGATAATCATTCTTCTAGAATTGCGAGCCATTTGATCGCTTCTTCAGCAGTGGTTAGATTCTCTATTCGTAGAAGTCTATTTAGTATCTACTTTGATCCAATTCCATCCTAGTAGCATACGTTACGCGACACTGGGGGCTCGTCCGGGAGTGACAATCCTATAGATTGTTGGGTTCAGTCGAGTATCCAACTTCATAGATAGTTCTAACTTTCAGTCACTAAAAAGAGATAGCTACTAATCATACTAGTTAATATAGATATATATATACTTATAACATAGGATTAACATAAGAATAGATATAAGTTAACATAAGTTAGGGCAAAGGTGAATTGCTGGCAAACGGGTAAGTGTTGTGTCAATGTGTAACATTTTTTATGCTTGTTATTGAAGATATTTGTGAATCTTTGCGACAAACACATTCTTGATTAAGTGAGTGAGTTATCCAGGTGTATCAACAGATATATTATTACATAACTAACATGTCTTCTGAAAAGCCACCTACTAAGGAGGAACTGCGAGAACAAGGAACATTGTTAGGTTATGAGGGTGCAGAGTTGGAAAAATATGTAATAGAAGAAGGAAGAACATGGCGCCGAGAACAAAGGGACATCATCAAAGAGAAGGACGAACGAGAGGAAAGAATTAAATTAAAAATCCAGATGGCGGAAATTGAATCCAGACAGAAGATGCGACAAGCTGAATTGGACAACCAGTTGAAACAGGCTGAATTGGACAACCAGTTGAAACAGGCTGAATTGGACAACCAGTTGAAACAGGCTGAATTGGACAACCAGTTGAAGCAAGCAGAACTGGACAAGGAGTTGAAATTAGCTGAGCAGTTAAGACAGCACGAGTTAGAACTGAGGAGATTAGAACTACAAAATCCTGATGCCTCCAGATTTAGCAGTGCCAGCTCTCCAACTGACAGCCAAGACATTTCCTCAGGACCACATATTACTCCAGGATCAATGAGTTTTCCACTGGCCCACTTCGACCCGAAGGAGGATCAGATGGATGAATATCTTGACAAATTTGTGTTAATGTGTGAAGCCTACAATCTGCCTAAAGATAAATTTAATATTAAACTCTCCCAAGCACTTCGCGGTCCAGCGTATGACGTGTTTGCAAAACTCCCTCCAGGTCTTGAGAAGGACTTTGTCACACTCAAAAATGCTCTCTTGAAACGATATCAGTTAACTTCTAGTGCCTACAGGTTGAAGTTCCGTACCGCCAAACGGTCACAAGGAGAATCATTTCCTCAGTTCGCCTCACGGTTACACACTTATTTTAACAAGTGGGTAGAACTGAGTGATTTGGATGCTACTTATGACGGGCTGGCGGAACTAATACTTGTTGAGCAATTTAAAGATGTTCTTCCAAAACAGCTACAAACCTTTATTGCAGAGAATGGTGGTGCTCGGCTAGAGGAGGTTATCGCACTAGCCGAACGATATTTAACTGCCCATGGCGAAGTAGCTACCACTAAATCTTGTAATTCTTCTACTGCTCAAAATACTCCTGCAACACAGAATAAGGGTTTTCAGCAGAACAACTCTTATGGTAAAGACACCAGAGGGCACACTGGGGGTCCGCACCAAAATCCTGGTTTCCAAAAACAAAAACCACCAGCGAACAATAGTGGATGGGGTAAACCTTACTGCAAGAACTGCAAAAGTAATGATCACCACACGAGCGTGTGCAGAAATAATCCCCCTACCCAGTATGCTGCGTGTATGATTACGGGGGCAAGTACCCAACAGAACATATGTTCAAGTAATGGAACTAGGCCACCCACGGTTGAAACTATTCTGGTTAACGGTAGTCCAGTACTATGTCTCTATGACAGTGGACTCCAGTGTGATGCAATAATAGCTAAGCAGTTAGTGAAACCATCACAGTTAACAAAACAAACAGTTGTAGTCAAAGGGGCTACCAGGAGCTCTCCAACTATAATAGCTAAGATAGCCAAAGTACTTGTGACATCTAAGTATGTCACTGGACTCATTTCAGCTGCAGTGATCGATGATCCGGTATATCCTTTCATGCTTGGTCGTAAGTATGTATATTTAGGAGAACCCTCATCACCAATGATAATGGCAGCAGTGGAGACCCGGAGTCAGGTTGCAGAGTCACATGAACCTATACTCTCAATCAACCCTCTACCTCGGGAGATTAGGGCTGCACAAAATGAATGTCCGACTTTAGTATCTTGTTTTGGCAAACTGCCAAACGGTAGAAATCCTCCAGCAGCTGGAAATTTCTATTTAAAGGACAAGTTGTTGTACCATAGGGCAGGAACTATGGGTACCGAACACGGGCAACTTGTCGTGCCGAAACAATATCGTAATCAGATATTGCATATGGGACATACCATATCCTTCAGTGGACATATGACTGTAGGAGTTACTACCCAGCGTATTTCTTGTCATTATTTTTGGCCGGGAATGACTGCTGACATACGAAGATACGTCCAGTCTTGTCCGGAGTGTCAACATGGCTCCCCCAAGCAGTGGTCTACTCCTGTTTCCATAGGGGAAGGGTTAGTTTTGAACATTCCTTTTGAGCGAGTAGCTATAGACATTATTGGTCCACTGCCCACTTCTAAGAAGAAAAATACTTATATTTTAACTGTAGTAGATACAGGTACAATGTGGGCTGAAGCTACTGTACTGCCCTCCATCAGTGCAACTAGGGTAGCAGAGGCTCTCCTAGAAATATTTACCAGAGTAGGATTCCCTATTCTTATTGTAAGTGATAGTGGGTCATTATTGAATGAGAAGTTAAGGGGAGAAATCTCCGACATCTTCAGGATGCACCATATCAACACAGGTTTTAGTCTCACAGAGAATAAGCGACTTGTGGTCAAATATACGGGGACTCTCAAATCGATCATGAACAAGTTAGTCCAGGAGAAACCAGATAGTTGGGACACGTACTTATCAGCAGCAATGTTTGCCTATCGAGAAGTACCACATGTCGCCACCGGTCTTCCACCTGCTACACTATTGTTCGGACGACCAATTAAAGGACCGCTTTTGAGAACCTGGACTGATGAAGGAACAGATGAGAGTGTCGTCAAGTCTTCACAGTATGTAGAGGAACTGAAACAGAAACTGCACACGGGATGGAAATTAGCTAACTCCACTCTCCGTCGTGCCAGAAAACAACAGGCTTCCTTCTATAATAAATCTATTAGAAACCAGTCTCTAGAGGTAGGAGATAAAGTGCTAGTCTTATTAACCAAAGGGGATAATAAGTTAGAAATTGCTTGGCAAGGACCATTCATCATTAAAGAGAAGGTGTCCAGCAACAAGTACTCTGTTTCTATTCGCGGGAAAACTGCAGTCTTCCACGTGAATTTACTCAAAAGACATTTTGAGAACACGAACCCACCAGTTCATATTATGACTCTGGCAGTGGTTGATAAGGGATCCAAAGGGGATCAATCCAGATGGGAAGACAACCCCGACAGATGTGAGGAAGATGACGCGGCTGAACACGATCCCAACTTAGAGACGTCTAAAGGGAAAGTAAGGACGACGCGCATGAAGTATAGGGATCAAGACCAATTGGGTCGAAGGAGAGATGTTGGAATTGTAGGACCTTTATCAGTGACAGACGAAGGACACCCCGACCAACGAAAGCAAAGTTTCCAGAGAAGATTTCCTTGGAAGCGACATCAAGCGAGGAGGGTTCTTAGAAGGTGTCTTAGAAACGAAGAGTCTGAGAATTGTGAATAGACATTGTGCTATTGATGAAGAGGGGGACCTGTCCAAATGACCCATAAACGTCAGAGTAAGGGCTGACAAAACTATATGAGAGTTCGGGCTGGAGAAAAAGTTGCTTCTCCAACTTTTTTTGAACGATGGGCATTTGTGACAGGTTGGCCCACCTCTCAGATCGTTTTGTTACTAGATGGAGATAGCCCTCAGTAAACCCCTCTATGTATCCTGTAGTAATTTTTATTTTTATCTATATTTTCAAATATTAGATAAAATCGTCTTTGGTTAGTGTATTTATATACATAAAACTATAGAGAGAGTTAAATACTATTTCTTCTTATAGTTAGAAGTAGATGTAGGGTAGAGTTCGTTTACAAGCCAAGAAATCAAGTCAGGCTGAATTTATATTCAGGTTTGGCTATGAAAAATAATTTGGCCACAGGAAGGGAACTCTCCTGGATGAGAAGTTAACTTCCGGTAGCACCCTAAGATCTGGCATTTTTTCTAGCAACCTGGAAGGAGCAGGAGCTATCACGTCAATTGGCTAAAATTGAACACCGGTCTGTGTTTAAACATATTTTATTGCTGGCTCTTGTTAAGCCGAAAAACCCTCTAAAACATAGAAAAGCCAATGATAGTCTCCACTCCCGATAGGCCAGTCAAAATCTAGTTGCAGGAGCCTGCACCCTGATCATCTGTAGCCGTAGTCACGACCGGTGATTGAGCTACGAACCACTCACTTGATGCAGCAGAGAGTGGAGTCCATACCACGATCCAGTCAGCACTGCCAGCTTACCATCCAGGAGGCTAAGAATTATCAGATGAGTGGCTACCCACCCGTTTGCCACTGCACAGCAATCCTAATTTGTCCGCTATTGGCTAAGAATCTATGATTATATCCTCTAGCTGAACAGTATCTGGTCAAGATTGCAGGGATCTGCGTATCTCTTATGTGTCAGTGAGTTCCCAGTGGGGCTCACGTAGTGTTCTTTAGGATTAAACGTTATGTTATATTTGTACTTTTAACAACTGCGTCTGTCATTATAGAATTAGCATCATCAGATTGTGTGACGAGTGAAAGGACTACATCTATACGTATCATTCTGTCTTATCTCCTGTTGTGTGAGAATACATTAGGCAGTGGGGGCTCATTTTTTTCATCCAGGCACGTTAGCAGGAATCACTTGACATACTGTCTTCATTTGTTAGCACAGTTCGTCGTCATAACTTTCCGCCTGGCACTGTTTAGAAGTAGTGATCCATTCTGGGACTTTTGATAATCATTCTTCTAGAATTGCGAGCCATTTGATCGCTTCTTCAGCAGTGGTTAGATTCTCTATTCGTAGAAGTCTATTTAGTATCTACTTTGATCCAATTCCATCCTAGTAGCATACGTTACGCGACAATATGTACCTAGACTTTCTCCATCTACCCTGGGTTTTGATATGTATCTAGACTTTCTCCATCTACCCTGGGTGTGATATGTACCTAGACTTTCTCCATCTACCCTGGGTGTGATATGTATCTAGACTTTCTCTATCTACCCTCGGTGTGATATGTATCTAGACTTTCTCCATCTACCCTGGGTGTGATATGTACCTAGACTTTCTCCATCTACCCTGGGTGTGATATGTACCTAGACTTTCTCCATCTACCCTGGGTGTGATATGTATCTAGACTTTCTCCATCTACCCTGGGTGTGATATGTATCTAGACTTTCTCCATCTACCCTGGGTGTGATATGTACCTAGACTTTCTCCATCTACCCTGGGTGTGATATGTATCTAGACTTTCTCCTTCTACCCTAGGTGTGATATGTACCTAGACTTTCTCCTTCTACCCTAGGTGTGATATGTAACTAGACTTTCTCTTTCTACCCTGGGTGTGATATGTACCTAGACTTTCTCCATCTACCCTAGGTGTGATATGTATCTAGACTTTCTCCTTCTACCCTAGGTGTGATATGTACCTAGAAGTTCTCCTTCTACCCTGGTTGTGATATGTACCTAGACTTTCTCCTTCTACCCTGGGTGTGATATGTATCTAGACTTTCTCCTTCTACTCTAGGTGTGATATGTACCTAGACTTTCTCCATCTACCCTGGGTGTGATATGTATCTAGACTTTCTCCATCTACCCTGGGTGTGATATGTATCTAGACTTTCTCCATCTACCCTGGGTGTGATATGTACCTAGACTTTCTCCATCTACCCTGGGTGTGATATGTATCTAGACTTTCTCCTTCTACCCTAGGTGTGATATGTACCTAGACTTTCTCCTTCTACCCTAGGTGTGATATGTAACTAGACTTTCTCTTTCTACCCTGGGTGTGATATGTACCTAGACTTTCTCCATCTACCCTAGGTGTGATATGTATCTAGACTTTCTCCTTCTACCCTGGGTGTGATATGTATTTAGACTTTCTCCTTCTACGATGGGTGTGATATGTATCTAAACTTTCCCCTTCTACCCTAGGTGTGATATGTACGTAGAATTTCTCCTTCTACCCTGGGTGTGGTATGTACCTAGACTTTCTCCATATACCCTGGGTGTGATATGTACCTAGACTTTGTCCTTCTACCCTGGGTGTGATATGTACCTAGACTTTCTCCTTCTACATTGGGTGAGATATGTACCTAGACTTTCTCCATCTACCCTAGGTGTAATATGTAAATAGACTTTCTCCTTCTACCCTGGGTGTGATATGTACCCAGACCTTCTCCTTCTACATTGGGTGTGATATGTACCTAGACTTTCTCCTTCTACCCTGGGTGTGATATGTACACAGACATTCTCCCTCTACCCTGGGAGTGATATGTACCTAGGCTTTCTCCTTCTACCTTGGGTGTGATATGTACACAGACTTTCTCCTTCTACCCTGGGTATGATATGTACACAAACATTTTTCTTCTACCCTGAGTGTGATATGTATCTAGACTTTCTCCTTCTACCCTGGGTGTGATATATATCTAGACTTTCTCCTTCTACATTGTGTGTGATATATATCTAGACTTTCTCCTTCTACCCTGGGTGTGATATGTATCTAGACTTTCTCCTTCTACCCTGGATGTGATATGTACCTAGACTTTCTCCTTCTACATTGGGTGTGATATGTATCTAGATTTTCTCCTTCTACATTGGGTGTGATATGTATCTAGACTTTCTCCTTCTACCCTGGGTGTGATATGTATCTAGACTTTCTCCTTCTACATTGGGTGTGATATGTATCTAGACTTTCTCCTTCTACCCTGGGTGTGATATGTATCTAGACTTTCTCCTTCTACCCTGGATGTGATATGTATCTAGACTTTCTCCTTCTACCCTGGGTGTGATATGTATCTAGACTTTCTCCTTCTGTCCTGGATGTGATATGTACCTAGACTTTCTCCATCTACCCTGGGTTTTGATATGTATCTAGACTTTCTCCATCTACCATGGGTGTGATATGTACCTAGACTTTCTCCATCTACCCTGGGTGTGATATGTATCTAGACTTTCTCCATCTACCCTCGGTGTGATATGTATCTAGACTTTCTCCATCTACCCTGGGTGTGATATGTACCTAGACTTTCTCCATCTACCCTGGGTGTGATATGTATCTAGACTTTCTCCATCTACCCTGGGTGTGATATGTATCTAGACTTTCTCCATCTACCCTGGGTGTGATATGTACCTAGACTTTCTCCATCTACCCTGGGTGTGATATGTATCTAGACTTTCTCCTTCTACCCTAGGTGTGATATGTACCTAGACTTTCTCCTTCTACCCTAGGTGTGATATGTAACTAGACTTTCTCTTTCTACCCTGGGTGTGATATGTACCTAGACTTTCTCCATCTACCCTAGGTGTGATATGTATCTAGACTTTCTCCTTCTACCCTAGGTGTGATATGTACCTAGAAGTTCTCCTTCTACCCTGGTTGTGATATGTACCTAGACTTTCTCCTTCTACCCTGGGTGTGATATGTATCTAGACATTCTCCTTCTACCCTAGGTGTGATATGTACCTAGACTTTCTCCATCTACCCTGGGTGTGATATGTATCTAGACTTTCTCCATCTACCCTGGGTGTGATATGTATCTAGACTTTCTCCATCTACCCTGGGTGTGATATGTACCTAGACTTTCTCCATCTACCCTGGGTGTGATATGTATCTAGACTTTCTCCTTCTACCCTAGGTGTGATATGTACCTAGACTTTCTCCTTCTACCCTAGGTGTGATATGTAACTAGACTTTCTCTTTCTACCCTGGGTGTGATATGTACCTAGACTTTCTCCATCTACCCTAGGTGTGATATGTATCTAGACTTTCTCCTTCTACCCTAGGTGTGATATGTACCTAGAAGTTCTCCTTCTACCCTGGTTGTGATATGTACCTAGACTTTCTCCTTCTACCCTGGGTTTGATATGTATCTAGACTTTCTCCTTCTACCCAGGGTGTGATATGTATCTAGACTTTCTCCTTCTACCCTGGGTGTGATATGTACCTAGACTTTCTCCATCTACCCTTGGTGTGATATGTATCTAGACTTTCTCCATCTACCCTGGGTGTGATATGTATCTAGACTTTCTCCTTCTACCCTAGGTGTGATATGTACCTAGACTTTCTCCTTCTACCCTAGGTGTGATATGTACCTAGACTTTCTCCTTCTACCCTAGGTGTGATATGTATCTAGACTTTCTTCATCTACACTGGGTGTGATATGTAACTAGACTTTCTACATTACCTTGGGTGTGATATGTACCTAGACTTTCTCCATCTATGCTGGGTGTAATATGTATCTAGACTTTCTCCATCTACCCTGAGTGTGATATGTATCTAGACTTTCTCCATCTACCCTGGGTGTGATATGTACCTAGACTTTCTCCATCTACCTTGGGTGTGATATGTATCTAGACTTTCTTCATCTACACTGGGTGTGATATGTACCTAGACTTTCTCCATCTACCCTGGGTGTGATATGTATCTAGACTTACTCCATCTACCCATGGTGTGATATGTATCTAGACTTTCTCCATCTACCCTGGGTGTGATATGTATCTAGACTTTCTCCATCTACCCTAGGTGTGATATGTACCTAGACTTTCTCCTTCTACACTAGGTGTGATATGTACCTAGACTTTCTCCTCCTACCCTATGTGTGATATGTACCTAGACTTTCTCTTTCTACCCTGGGTGTGATATGTACCTAGACTTTCTCCTTCTACCCTAGGTGTGATATGTACCTAGAAGTTCTCCTTCTACCCTGGTTGTGATATGTACCTAGACTTTCTCCTTCTACCCTGGGTGTGATATGTATCTAGACTTTCTCCTTCTACGTTGGGTGTGATATGTATCTAAACTTTCTCCATCTACCCTAGGTGTAATATGTAAATAGACTTTCTCCTTCTACCCTAGGTGTGATATGTAACTAGACTTTCTCTTTCTACCCTGGGTGTGATATGTACCTAGACTTTCTCCATCTACCCTAGGTGTGATATGTATCTAGACTTTCTCCTTCTACCCTAGGTGTGATATGTACCTAGAAGATCTCCTTCTACCCTGGTTGTGATATGTACCTAGACTTTCTCCTTCTACCCTGGGTTTGATATGTATCTAGACTTTCTCCTTCTACCCAGGGTGTGATATGTATCTAGACTTTCTCCTTCTACCCTGGGTGTGATATGTACCTAGACTTTCTCCATCTACCCTTGGTGTGATATGTATCTAGACTTTCTCCATCTACCCTGGGTGTGATATGTATCTAGACTTTCTCCTTCTACCCTAGGTGTGATATGTACCTAGACTTTCTCCTTCTACCCTAGGTGTGATATGTACCTAGACTTTCTCCTTCTACCCTAGGTGTGATATGTATCTAGACTTTCTTCATCTACACTGGGTGTGATATGTACCTAGACTTTCTACATTACCTTGGGTGTGATATGTACCTAGACTTTCTCCATCTACGCTGGGTGTAATATGTATCTAGACTTTCTCCATCTACCCTGAGTGTGATATGTATCTAGACTTTCTCCATCTACCCTGGGTGTGATATGTACCTAGACTTTCTCCATCTACCTTGGGTGTGATATGTATCTAGACTTTCTTCATCTACACTGGGTGTGATATGTACCTAGACTTTCTCCATCTACCCTGGGTGTGATATGTATCTAGACTTACTCCATCTACCCATGGTGTGATATGTATCTAGACTTTCTCCATCTACCCTGGGTGTGATATGTATCTAGACTTTCTCCATCTACCCTAGGTGTGATATGTACCTAGACTTTCTCCTTCTACACTAGGTGTGATATGTACCTAGACTTTCTCCTCCTACCCTATGTGTGATATGTACCTAGACTTTCTCTTTCTACCCTGGGTGTGATATGTACCTAGACTTTCTCCTTCTACCCTAGGTGTGATATGTACCTAGAAGTTCTCCTTCTACCCTGGTTGTGATATGTACCTAGACTTTCTCCTTCTACCCTGGGTGTGATATGTATCTAGACTTTCTCCTTCTACGTTGGGTGTGATATGTATCTAAACTTTCTCCATCTACCCTAGGTGTAATATGTAAATAGACTTTCTCCTTCTACCCTGGGTGTGATATGTACCCAGACCTTCTCCTTCTACATTGGGTGTGATATGTACCTAGACTTTCTCCTTCTACCCTGGGTATGATATGTACACAAACATTCTCATTCTACCCTGAGTGTGATATGTATCTAGACTTTCTCCTTCTACCCTGGGTGTGATATGTATCTAGACTTTCTCCTTCTACGTTGGGTGTGATATGTATCTAAACTTTCTCCATCTACCCTAGGTGTAATATGTAAATAGACTTTCTCCCTCTACCCTGTGAGTGATATGTACCTAGGCTTTCTCCTTCTACCCTGGGTGTGATATGTACACAGACTTTCTCCTTCTACCCTGGGTATGATATGTACACAAACATTCTCATTCTACCCTGAGTGTGATATGTATCTAGACTTTCTCCTTCTACCCTGGGTGTGATATGTATCTAGACTTTCTCCTTCTACATTGTGTGTGATATGTATCTAGACTTTCTCCTTCTACCCTGGGTGTGATATGTATCTAGACTTTCTCCTTCTACCCTGGATGTGATATGTATCTAGACTTTCTCCTTCTACATTGGGTGTGATATGTATCTAGATTTTCTCCTTCTACCCTGGGTGTGATATGTATCTAGACTTTCTCCTTCTACATTGGGTGTGATATGTATCTAGACTTTCTCCTTCTACCCTGGGTGTGATATGTATCTAGACTTTCTCCTTCTGCCCTGGATGTGATATGTACCTAGACTTTCTCCATCTACCCTGGGTTTTGATATGTATCTAGACTTTCTCCATCTACCCTGGGTGTGATATGTACCTAGACTTTCTCCATCTACCCTGGGTGTGATATGTATCTAGACTTTCTCTATCTACCCTCGGTGTGATATGTATCTAGACTTTCTCCATCTACCCTGGGTGTGATATGTACCTAGACTTTCTCCATCTACCCTGGGTGTGATATGTACCTAGACTTTCTCCATCTACCCTGGGTGTGATATGTATCTAGACTTTCTCCATCTACCCTGGGTGTGATATGTATCTAGACTTTCTCCATCTACCCTGAGTGTGATATGTACCTAGACTTTCTCCATCTACCCTGGGTGTGATATGTATCTAGACTTTCTCCTTCTACCCTAGGTGTGATATGTACCTAGACTTTCTCCTTCTACCCTAGGTGTGATATGTAACTAGACTTTCTCTTTCTACCCTGGGTGTGATATGTACCTAGACTTTCTCCATCTACCCTAGGTGTGATATGTATCTAGACTTTCTCCTTCTACCCTAGGTGTGATATGTACCTAGAAGTTCTCCTTCTACCCTGGTTGTGATATGTACCTAGACTTTCTCCTTCTACCCTGGGTGTGATATGTATCTAGACTTTCTCCTTCTACTCTAGGTGTGATATGTACCTAGACTTTCTCCATCTACCCTGGGTGTGATATGTATCTAGACTTTCTCCATCTACCCTGGGTGTGATATGTATCTAGACTTTCTCCATCTACCCTGGGTGTGATATGTACCTAGACTTTCTCCATCTACCCTGGGTGTGATATGTATCTAGACTTTCTCCTTCTACCCTAGGTGTGATATGTACCTAGACTTTCTCCTTCTACCCTAGGTGTGATATGTAACTAGACTTTCTCTTTCTACCCTGGGTGTGATATGTACCTAGACTTTCTCCATCTACCCTAGGTGTGATATGTATCTAGACTTTCTCCTTCTACCCTTGGTGTGATATGTATTTAGACTTTCTCCTTCTACGTTGGGTGTGATATGTATCTAAACTTTCCCCTTCTACCCTAGGTGTGATATGTACGTAGAATTTCTCCTTCTACCCTGGGTGTGGTATGTACCTAGACATTCTCCATATACCCTGGGTGTGAAATGTACCTAGACTTTGTCCTTCTACCCTGGGTGTGATATGTACCTAGACTTTCTCCTTCTACATTGGGTGAGATATGTACCTAGACTTTCTCCATCTACCCTAGGTGTAATATGTAAATAGACTTTCTCCTTCTACCCTGGGTGTGATATGTACCCAGACCTTCTCCTTCTACATTGGGTGTGATATGTACCTAGACTTTCTCCTTCTACCCTGGGTGTGATATGTACACAGACATTCTCCCTCTACCCTGGGAGTGATATGTACCTAGGCTTTCTCCTTCTACCTTGGGTGTGATATGTACACAGACTTTCTCCTTCTACCCTGGGTATGATATGTACACAAACATTTTTCTTCTACCCTGAGTGTGATATGTATCTAGACTTTCTCCTTCTACCCTGGGTGTGATATATATCTAGACTTTCTCCTTCTACATTGTGTGTGATATATATCTAGACTTTCTCCTTCTACCCTGGGTGTGATATGTATCTAGACTTTCTCCTTCTACCCTGGATGTGATATGTACCTAGACTTTCTCCTTCTACATTGGGTGTGATATGTATCTAGATTTTCTCCTTCTACATTGGGTGTGATATGTATCTAGACTTTCTCCTTCTACCCTGGGTGTGATATGTATCTAGACTTTCTCCTTCTACATTGGGTGTGATATGTATCTAGACTTTCTCCTTCTACCCTGGGTGTGATATGTATCTAGACTTTCTCCTTCTACCCTGGATGTGATATGTATCTAGACTTTCTCCTTCTACCCTGGGTGTGTTATGTATCTAGACTTTCTCCTTCTGTCCTGGATGTGATATGTACCTAGACTTTCTCCATCTACCCTGGGTTTTGATATGTATCTAGACTTTCTCCATCTACCATGGGTGTGATATGTACCTAGACTTTCTCCATCTACCCTGGGTGTGATATGTATCTAGACTTTCTCCATCTACCCTCGGTGTGATATGTATCTAGACTTTCTCCATCTACCCTGGGTGTGATATGTACCTAGACTTTCTCCATCTACCCTGGGTGTGATATGTACCTAGACTTTCTCCATCTACCCTGGGTGTGATATGTATCTAGACTTTCTCCATCTACCCTGGGTGTGATATGTATCTAGACTTTCTCCATCTACCCTGGGTGTGATATGTACCTAGACTTTCTCCATCTACCCTGGGTGTGATATGTATCTAGACTTTCTCCTTCTACCCTAGGTGTGATATGTACCTAGACTTTCTCCTTCTACCCTAGGTGTGATATGTAACTAGACTTTCTCTTTCTACCCTGGGTGTGATATGTACCTAGACTTTCTCCATCTACCCTAGGTGTGATATGTATCTAGACTTTCTCCTTCTACCCTAGGTGTGATATGTACCTAGAAGTTCTCCTTCTACCCTGGTTGTGATATGTACCTAGACTTTCTCCTTCTACCCTGGGTGTGATATGTATCTAGACATTCTCCTTCTACCCTAGGTGTGATATGTACCTAGACTTTCTCCATCTACCCTGGGTGTGATATGTATCTAGACTTTCTCCATCTACCCTGGGTGTGATATGTATCTAGACTTTCTCCATCTACCCTGGGTGTGATATGTACCTAGACTTTCTCCATCTACCCTGGGTGTGATATGTATCTAGACTTTCTCCTTCTACCCTAGGTGTGATATGTACCTAGACTTTCTCCTTCTACCCTAGGTGTGATATGTAACTAGACTTTCTCTTTCTACCCTGGGTGTGATATGTACCTAGACTTTCTCCATCTACCCTAGGTGTGATATGTATCTAGACTTTCTCCTTCTACCCTAGGTGTGATATGTACCTAGAAGTTCTCCTTCTACCCTGGTTGTGATATGTACCTAGACTTTCTCCTTCTACCCTGGGTTTGATATGTATCTAGACTTTCTCCTTCTACCCTGGGTGTGATATGTATTTAGACTTTCTCCTTCTACGTTGGGTGTGATATGTATCTAAACTTTCCCCTTCTACCCTAGGTGTGATATGTACGTAGAATTTCTCCTTCTACCCTGGGTGTGGTATGTACCTAGACTTTCTCCATATACCCTGGGTGTGATATGTACCTAGACTTTGTCCTTCTACCCTGGGTGTGATATGTACCTAGACTTTCTCCTTCTACATTGGGTGAGATATGTACCTAGACTTTCTCCATCTACCCTAGGTGTAATATGTAAATAGACTTTCTCCTTCTACCCTGGGTGTGATATGTACCCAGACCTTCTACTTCTACATTGGGTGTGATATGTACCTAGACTTTCTCCTTCTACCCTGGGTGTGATATGTACACAGACATTCTCCCTCTACCCTGGGAGTGATATGTACCTAGGCTTTCTCCTTCTACCCTGGGTGTGATATGTACACAGACTTTCTCCTTCTACCCTGGGTATGATATGTACACAAACATTTTTCTTCTACCCTGAGTGTGATATGTATCTAGACTTTCTCCTTCTACCCTGGGTGTGATATATATCTAGACTTTCTCCTTCTACATTGTGTGTGATATGTATCTAGACTTTCTCCTTCTACCCTGGGTGTGATATGTATCTAGACTTTCTCCTTCTACCCTGGATGTGATATGTACCTAGACTTTCTCCTTCTACATTGGGTGTGATATGTATCTAGATATTCTCCTTCTACATTGGGTGTGATATGTATCTAGACTTTCTCCTTCTACCCTGGGTGTGATATGTATCTAGACATTCTCCTTCTACATTGGGTGTGATATGTATCTAGACTTTCTCCTTCTACCCTGGGTGTGATATGTATCTAGACTTTCTCCTTCTACCCTGGATGTGATATGTATCTAGACTTTCTCCTTCTACATTGGGTGTGATATGTACCTAGACTTTCTCCTTCTACCCTGGGTGTGATGTGTACCTAGACTTTCTCCTTCTACCCAGTTTCGAAAATTGTCAAGGAGTGCCTTGAACTGCCTGTGATTAAGTCCTCTTGATCTGATGAGGTTGATGACACTGAAAACTGGATCAATAACATGCTTGATATTCAAAACAGTTTTACACAGACTTTCTTGATGGATCACACAATAAAGTAGTAATAATGTGTGGTCAGGATATTCTGCTTTAATCTTATCATTTATCAACTTTACCAGACCTACATTGTTTCCAGTCAAAGCACGAGCTCCGTCAGCTGTAACACTTGCCATCTTGTTCCAAACCAACCCAGTTCTTTCAATACAGTTAGTAATAGCTTTGAATATATCATGGCCTGTGGTTATGTCTTTGAGTGACTCAACACTCAGTCACTCTTCAGTGAGTTTGAAAGAAGTGTTTATTCCGCGTGTAAATATCAATAATTGGACAGTGTCATGGACATCGGCACTCTCATCCAATGCAAGAGAGTACCTCAAAAATTGTTTACTTGCATCTTGAAGTTTATGCATCAAATTGTCACTGATCTTGTCAACACGTCTCACCACAGTTCTCATTGATTAAGTAATGTCAATTTTTTTTTCTTCTTCTGGACACATAATGTTTGCTGCATCTAGCAAACATTCCTTGATGAACTTGCCGTCAGAAAATGGCTTGTTCTTTTTTACAATTCTGTGTGACAGCACAAGACTAGCTTCTGTTGAGCATCTTGAATTGAAGACTGTTTAGTGAAAACAGTTTGCTGTTTCTCCAAATTCTTCACCAACTCCAGGCATTTCCTTTCCCTCTCTTCGGTTGTTAAATTGTATCCGAAATCGGAATGTTTTGTTTGATAATGTCTTTTTAAATTGTACTCCTTGAAGACAGCCACTGACTCACGATACAACAAGCAAACTGATTTTCTACCAACCTTTCTGAAACAGTACTTAGTTGTCCTTTCATCATTAAAAACACGGCATTCATCTTCAATCTTACGTTTTTTTTAGTGACACTCATTGTTTTAATAAAATTCTAACAGTCAGAATTTTACAAACTTTACAAAGGAAATGAAACAAAATCTTTTACCGGCTGTGTGTGAAAATTAAATATTCTGAAAACAAGGAGTAAACTCAGAATAAATTTCCGAAATATATCAAAACTACTAGAAGAAATAAATTAATTTGAACATTGTAAATGTGGAAATAATTTATAACAGCAAATAGCTTTTAAATTTAATATTTTCTTGCAAAATAAGTCATTTTATTCACTGGAGAAATATCTGCTTTTCATAAAATAATCCTTAATGAATTTTTGCATGTCGATAAATAGTTCTCTATATTAAAATCGATAAATTCGCATTTTAGCATTACATTACAAAGGTCAGGGACTGTTACAAAAAATAAAAAAAATTAGAAAGAAATTTTATCAAAAATGTTAAAACAATCATAACGGTACATGACATTCTGTAAAATTCAACAAAATAAATTAAAAACGAAATAATTATTTTTCGAAAATGCCCTCGAGGGCCGCACAATATCAGCTGCCTGGCCGCATGCGGCCCGCGGGCCGTAGTTTGCCCACCCCTGGTCTCAGCTATTCCTTCGCACCGAGATTTACCACCTCGTGACTTCTCAGCTCATTACAACTTCGTGCACCCTAATAAACATATTTAATACTACGTACAGAACTATAACTACGACATAAAACCACATACAAACAAACAGCACCATTGACTTCCTACATACATATTAATTCAAAAGAGGTCATGCGCTCTTTGATGTGGTAATACGCAGCCCGCCTGCTTGTTAAAGCCTTCAGACGAACGTCATCTTTACGATCCTGATTTGTCCTCTAAATCCAACAATCATGGACAAATTTGGAGTAGGAGGGAGAAAAAAAATCACATGTCGTTTGGAAAGTTTCCAAAATTGGACGGGTGTTTAGAAAAATAGACATTTAAAATTGGTTAAAGTACTTTTGTAAATAAGTGGCGCGGTTTAAAGCTAACTTCTAGCCAAGTATGAAATCTAGAAAACAAACATTGTAGGACATGGGTATGGTAGAAAATAGACAGATGGTATGAGGACATTAGAAAACAGACTGTATGGGAAAGTTAGAAAATAGGCAGGGGAGATACAAGAATAGTACAAAACATGGTGTATAAGAAATAGGAATATTAGAAAACAGAAGGTATACAATTTAAGAATATTAGAAAACTGACGACGGAATGTTAGAAAACAAAATGTATACAATTTACGAATATTAGAAAACTGACGCTATAAAATATGAGAACATTAGAAAATAGACTTGGTAAGTTAGAAAACAGGCGAGATAAAATGAGAATATTAGGAAACAGTGTGTATAAGATATACGATTACAGACAGAAAACAGGCTGCACACGATATACGAATGTTAGAAAAACTTGCCGGATAGGATATGAGGATATTAGAAATCGGAGGATACAAGATATGGGAAAGCTAGAGACTGAAGTGCATGTGTAATAACTAAAGATGGGCGATAATGATGAATGTAACTGTAGGACTGGTAAAATACAGCTAAACATTTGATTTAGGAGTATTCAACATATGCATAACGGAGAAAATTATTTAAGGGCAAACTTTATTTGAGACAGTCAACAAATTATAGGTTACAGCTACTCTCTTGGCATTCATTTGCATTGAAGTCTAAAAATCAGCGAAGAAAAAGGAAACGGAGTAGAAGAAGAAATATAAATATAAGGAAACAGATGATATATGATGTGGGAATATTAGGAAACAGACTGTAAACGATGTGGGAATATTAGTAAACAGACCGTATACGATGGGGGAATATTAGAAAATAGACGATATACTATGTGGGAATATTAGAAAACAGACGGTATACGATGTAGAAATATTAGCAAACTAACGGTATAAATTGTTTGAATAATAGAAAATAAATGGTATAAGATATGGACTATTAGAATAAAGACCCCCGGGAAGGTTAACCCGGTCACCAAATGCCCGCAGAAGTCGGATGTGTTGGCCTAACGGCGCAAGAACGCAGCTCTGCTGTAAACAGGCACAACGCAGTCACGCCTGGAAAGAAAAAAACTCCGGATGAACGCAGAAGAAGAATAAGAATAAAGACAGTAGAAGATATTGGAATATTAGAAAACAGACTGTATACGATTTGGGAATGTTAGGAAATATACAGTATAAAATATGGGATTATTAAAAAATAATCGGTATAAAATATGGGAATATTAGAAATTAGACTGTATAAGATATTGTAAAATTAGAAAACTATCGGTATAAAATATGGGATTATTAGAAAATAGACAGTATTAGATATGAGGACATTAAAGGACAGACAATGAATGTGCAATAACTCCAAACTTGTGTATGTTGCTGAGAACTGAGAGCTGTGGAGGGCTCTGACTATTGATGCATCCATCATAACATCCCTGAGACCCACGTCAGGGTATACGGGATGAGATGCCGATGACGTAAAACAGTTTTCAAATGGGCATTTATTTAACAGTGCAAGTGATCGGGGAAAGATTTCTATGTAATGGTACATTATGTAATGAGACAACAAGGCACGGACCTAATCATCATTACATACACATGGAACTAGTGCTACATGTCGATTGCATGGGCTTGGTAAATATGAATCCAGCGAGGGTGCGATCTGGGTTGTCAGAAACCGCAAACATCTATGTATGCTAGGGGAGACTTTCGACTTAAGACTTGTCCCGACTGCGGTAACGTCAGTTCTGTTAACCAGGAAGGAGTAATAATAATACTCAATCAGGTAACTAATGTCTGTCTGTCTGTCTGTCTGTCTGTCTGTCTGTCTGTCTGTCTGTCTGTCTGTCTGTCTGTCTGTCTGTCTGTCTGTCTGTCTGTCTGTCTGTCTGTCTGTCTGTCTGTCTGTCTGTCCATCTGTCTGTCTGTCTGTGTGTCTGTCTGTCTGTCTGTCCTTCTGTCCGTCTGTCTGTCTGTCCGTCTGTCTGTCTGTCTGTCTTTCTGTCTGTCTGTCTGTCTGTCTCGTCTCTGTCTGTCTGCCCGCCTGCCTGTCTCTATCTTCTCTCTCTCTCTCTCTCTCTCTCTCTCTCTCTCTCTCTCTCTCTCTCTCTCTCTCTCTCTCTTTCTCTCTCTCTCTCTTGTCTATCTGCCTGCCTGCCCGTCTCTATCTCTCGGCTGCCTTTGTTTTAATTTCTGCCCCTATCTTATCTCTTTTTTGTCACTGTCTGTCTGTTTTCTGTCTGTCTTAACAACTCTTTCATAGTGTTAAAACCCCGTAATACGAGACTGGGCACCTCAATTGAGCCAACAACGCAAGAATCCCACACAACACACTCCAGATACAACCAGAGCTCAACAGTCTGGCAACAAAACGTGAGAAAACAGTACGACCTGGAACTGGTAGGGCCTCTTATCGCCCTGAAAGATATCAAGTTACGAAAACCGTATTTAATATCACTAGGGTACATAAGCGGGTCAGCTGTTACAAAACAGACTGACACCAGACATGTCTCATCTCTCCTGTGTGGCGTCGTGCTGTATGGGCGATCATGTTCCTCTACAAACAATTGTCCTCTGTTCTTCTACAAACATTTGTCCTCTGTTCCTCTACAAACATTTGCGCTCTGTTCCTCTACAAACGTCTATCCTTTGTACCTGTACAAACATCTGTCCTTTGTTCCTCTACAAACATATGTTCCCTGTTCTTCTACAAACATCTGTCCTCTGTTCCTCTACAAACATCTGTGCTCTGTTCCTCTACAAACATCTGTGCTCTGTTCCTCTACAAACATCTGTTCCATTACAAACATCTGTTCCATAACAAACATCTGTTCCATTACAAACATCTGTTCCATAACAAACATCTGTTCCTCTACAAACATCGGTCCTCTGCTCCTCTACAAACATCTGTCCTCTAAAACATCTTCAAACATCTGTGCTCTGTTCCTCTACAAACATCTGTGCTCTGTTCCTCTACAAACATCTATGCTCTGTCACTCTACAAACATCTGTTCCATTACAAACATCGGTCCTCTGCTCCTCTACAAACATCTGTCCAAAAAAAACATCTACAAACATCTGTTCTTCTACAAACATCTGTTCTTCTATAAACATTTGTTCTTCTACAAACATCTGTTCCTCTACAAACATCTGTTCCTCTACAAACATCTGTTCCTCTACAAACATCTGTTCCTCTACAAACATCTGTTCCTCTACAAACATCTGTTCCTCTACAAACATCTGTTCTTCTATAAACATTTGTTCTTCTACAAACATGTTCCTCTACAAACATCTGTTCCTTTACAAACATCTGTTCCTCTACAAACATCTGTTCCTCTACAAACATCTGTTCCTCTACAAACATCTGTTCCTCTACAAACATCTGTTCCTCTACAAACATCTATTCCTCTACAAACATCTGCTCCTCTACAAACATCTGTTCTTCTATAAACATTTGTTCTTCTACAAACATCTGTTCCTCTACAAACATCTGTTCCTCTACAAACATCTGTTCCTCTACAAACATCTGTTCCTTTACAAACATCTGTTCCTCTATAAACGTCTGTCCTCTACAAACATCTGTTCCTCTACAAACATCTGTTCCTCTACAAACATCTGTTCCTCTACAAACATCTGTTCCTCTACAAACATCTGTCCTCTATTCCTCTACCAGCGTAATCCACACTGGACTCCTTTTTTTGTATACGCCACCTTGACCTGTTACCAGTGTCCCCCGCCTTCAGGTGAACCCACTCCTACTTCTGAGGTAATGTACGTTCCAAAGTCAAGGACGAGAAGTCAAGGTTTAAGTTCACCTGAGCAGTGTAGGGCGAGGACACACTGCACCGCCATCAGCGCAACGGAAGTTTAAGAGCGTGCGCTCTTAACAGTTAGGTCGCACGACTTCATGTACTTCTGGTGGTTGAAAAATATCTCTAGACCTGTTCATGACTAGTTAATTTTTGCAATTAAAGATTCTACCGGGTGGTAAAGCCAGCATGACACCAACCCTCCTCCTTTGCATATTACGACATGCATGGTACGGTTAAGTTAGTTGCATATCCTTTACAGGACATTGCAGTCAACACCACCATGTTTTGCTGTTGTGATCTCTTGGCACGTTTACGTTCAGCAGTTTGCCTTTGCCTTCTGAACGACCTGCACCCATACCATTTCGTACAAAACCAACGCCAGGCAGCTTGCTGCCAAATCACCCTCAGGTAAGCTTCGAACGCGGGTATGAGGGGCCATGAATGGTGTCCGTAACCCCTTCCGTAACCCCTTCTCGCATGGTACGGTACACTGGTACTATTCTTTGCACCCCTTACTGCACCCTATTGTTGTTTGTCTATCAAGAATGATGATGACCATTCATTTCATCCAGTGGGGTTGAAAGTATGGAGCCGTGAGTTCTAAGATGTCTGATAAGGCATATTTTGGCTCGAAATGTTCTTTGACAATGTGGGCAAAGAATGCTTGACGTTCCAGGAGGAAGATCTCCTGCAGTGGTTTTTCTGTCCAGCCTTTTCTTCACAGCTCTTGCAGTCCTGGTTGCTTCACAAGTGACTGCACCCTTACGTAATGATGTATGCCACGAATTTCGGTTTTAGGCAGCAGTCTCCCAAGTGAATGATGAATTTCAAAAGCATTTAGTGAGATTTTCAGAGAGCCTTTAAAGTGTTTCATCTGGCCGCGTTGTGAGCGTTTACCACAACGCAGCTCGCCGTAAAAAAAAAAAAAAAAAAATTCGTTTAGGGAGCCTCTGATCGGGCATGCGAGTCAAGTGGCCAGCCCAGCGAATCTGATTCTTCATTTGTAGAGTGTGGATACTGGGCATGGACGCTCTTTCTAGGACTTCAGTGTCTAGGATCTTGTCTTGCCATTTAATCTTTAATAGCTTCCTAAAGCGGACTGTGTGGAAGTGGTTTAATTTCCTATCATGTCGCTGATAAACAGTCCAGGTTTCACAAGTGTTTATAGCAGTGTGGATAATACAACTGCTTTGTAGACTTTCATCTTAGTTTGCAGGCTTATTCTATTTCTGTCCCACACATTCTTGTACAGTCTGCCAAAGGCCTCGCTGGCTTTGGAGATTCTTGCATCCACTTCGTCATCAATTGTGGCAGCTTGTGACACAGTGCTGCCAAGATAGGTGAATTTGTCCACAACACTTAATCTATGACCATTCACTTTGATATTCGGCACAGTGTGATTATTCCCTGGAGCTGGCTGGTACATAACTACAGTCTTCTCCAAGTTGATATTGAGCCCACAGTTGGCACAGGCATATGAGAAAGCTGAAACATTATGTTGCATGTCTGTCTCTGAGTTGGCATATAGAGCGCAATTATCAGCAAACAGGAGCTCTCTGATGGTGTCGCTGTAGTTTTGGTTTTAGCTTTCAGCCTTCTGAGATTGAACAACTTTCCATTCATGCGGTAGTTTATGTCTGTTCCATTGCCATTGTTCTTGAAGACATTCGTCAGCATGGCTGAAAACATGAGGCTGAACAGTGTTGTTGCCAGGGCACATCCTAGCTTCATTCCATTGCTGACAAAAAAGGGCTCAGACAGTTCACCATTTTCCTGCATTCTTGCCTGCATACCATCATCACATACGGGCGTTTGTAGTTATAATCAGAAGAGCCAGCCAATATAACGACTCCTGCGTGGTATGGTTCACATAGGATGGGTGATGATTGTTGATATATCACACATCGGACAAACATTGTTTAAGGAACGAGAACATTAACGGATAAGTCACATCGTGTGCTAGATTCCAGTGTAATATTACATATGACATATACTTGAACCTATATGAACACTAGTTAGGATCAAGTGTAGAAACATTAACTGTAAAACCTAAATACACTACAAAGGATTTGTGCATTCTTTAGGACCGATAGGAACTTACAAAGTTAGTTTGCAACCAGTCCGTAATCAATCTGTACTTACAAACAGTATCTATTTCGGATGATCATGAAGATGGATTACCAGGTGGCTACAGATGACAGTCAGTATCCGGCAAGAGGGTTTCGACACCGGGTGAGGTGCACTGGTTATGATTTAATGTGCTGTGGTGTGCCCTTGCAATGAAGAAACTATGTTATTATCTGAAAGTCCGATCATACACACAGTATAGAACACATCACGCATTTTCTTCGCATACACGCCTCATATACGTTACACTTTTCTTTTAATAAATTAATCTTTATTAATTTTTAGAAGCAAGAGTTGTTGAGTATGTTGCGTTGGGGAAGTATGAGAGGGGGCATAGTACGACAGTGAGAGAGTGATAGGAAAAGGTGTCCACGGGCTGATGGAGTGTGTTGGACAGAAGCTGGTGGATTCTCCAGGATATTGATAGGGAAAAAATATTATAATGTGGGTGTTGACTCTCTTCACTCCAGGGACGACACTTTAAAGGAGGACACGACAGGGGTATTGGTGTTCCATGAGGCAGATGTGGACAGACCTCTGGGTGGGGCTATCTGATTAAACGGACTATCTGCCAGCGACAACTATTTTAACTAACAGAAAAAACAAATCGGATGTCAAAATCCCAGGACAATATTTGTAGCTGCACGTGTACATCTGGTCGACGGATTGGGAGCACTCGGTGGTGAGTGAGACGGATCCCTGCATCGCTTTGACAGTTTATCAACAGGTTGGATTGAGAGCGGAAGTACTCAGTTCGGAAGAAAACAGTCCATCTGTCAATTTATAGTTTCCGGACATAAAGAAGATTGGCAGCTTGTTGGGGAAAACTGTTGTTGGGATCATACAGTAACTCGTTAGTTTGTTGGGGAGGTCAAAACAAGTGATGACAGCTTTGACGGTGACTAGGCCAGGGGAAATGGATTCTTGACAATGGATGATATGCCCAAATAACACCTGCAGGACATCAATACCGTCACGTGACCTATTTTAGGTTTTGCCAAAAACCATGATTGGAGATGGGGAGTTGACCAAAACCGTGGATTATGATGGACGTGTTTGTGGGAGAGCTCTACAGTGTTAGATTAATTTAATATTAACTAGCATGTGTCGTTATGGCAAAGTGTAGTAGCCATCCCGGAATGAGGCGGTTTTGCCTAAGGTAGAATCTATTATAATTAGTTTTAATTAATATAGGCAGTAGTCTTGTTAAAACTAGAGTAGTGAAGTGATATTGGCTCTGCTAGGGTGAATAGAATACTGAGGTTGCCCTCTGTTTATTGGTCTTTCCTTATCATAGCCTGATTCGGACGTAGGTGAGAAGCTATAAGGCTCTCTGACAGAGTAGTTAGCTGTAATATAACAGAGCAGGGTAATAAGCTTACACCCAGCCGGTAGGATCAGTGACTAGTGCTCTCACATGATGTGTTGGTTTTCCCACAGGTTCCCCACCAGTTACTAGGAAACTCAACACTGGTTTTGAAGAAGTGCACTCCAATTGGACGACCACCAGTTGGACTCTAAAATGATTCTTACGGAAAAGGAATAACGTCCGAGAAGAAAGATGATATATGTTTACGCTGGACTCATACTCAGAAGGGTTCACCATGGCATGGCTCAGAAGAGCCAGCCAATATAACGACTCCTGCGTGGTATGGTTCACATAGGATGGGTGATGATTGTTGATATATCACACATCGGACAAACATTGTTTAAGGAACGAGAACATTAACGGATAAGTCACATCGTGTGCTAGATTCCAGTGTAATATTACATATGACATATACTTGAACCTATATGAACACTAGTTAGGATCAAGTGTAGAAACATTAACAGTAAAACCTAAATACACTACAAAGGATTTGTGCATTCTTTAGGACCGATAGGAACTTACAAAGTTAGTTTGCAACCAGTCCGTAATCAATCTGTACTTACAAACAGTATCTATTTCGGATGATCATGAAGATGGATTACCAGGTGGCTACAGATGACAGTCAGTATCCGGCAAGAGGGTTTCGACACTGGGTGAGGTGCACTGGTTATGATTTAATGTGCTGTGGTGTGCCCTTGCAATGAAGAAACTATGTAATTATCTGAAAGTCCGATCATACACACAGTATAGAACACATCACGCATTTTCTTCGCATACACGCCTCATATACGTTACACTTTTCTTTTAATAAATTAATCTTTATTAATTTTTAGAAGCAAGAGTTGTTGAGTATGTTGCGTTGGGGAAGTATGAGAGGGGGCATAGTACGACAGTGAGAGAGTGATAGGAAAAGGTGTCCACGGGCTGATGGAGTGTGTTGGACGGAAGCTGGTGGATTCTCCAGGATATTGATAGGGAAAAAATATTATAATGTGGGTGTTGACTCTCTTCACTCCAGGGACGACACTTTAAAGGAGGACACGACAGGGGTATTGGTGTTCCATGAGGCAGATGTGGACAGACCTCTGGGTGGGGCTATTGGTGTTCCATGAGGCAGATGTGGACAGACCTCTGGGTGGGGTATTGGTGTTCCATGAGGCAGATGTGGACAGACCTGTGGGTGGGGGTATTGGTGTTCCATGAGGCAGATGTGGACAGACAGGTTGGATTAGGACCTGTGGGTGGGGGTATTGGTGTTCCATGACGCAGATGTGGACAGACCTCTGGGTGGGGTATTGGTGTTCCATGAGGCAGATGTGGACAGACCTCTGGGTGGGGTATTGGTGTTCCATGAGGCAGATGTGGACAGACCTCTGGGTGGGGGTATTGGTGTTCCATGAGGCAGATGTGGACAGACAAGTTGGATTAGGACCTGTGGGTGGGGGTATTGGTGTTCCATGAGGCAGATGTGGACAGACAAGTTGGATTAAGACCTGTGGGTGGGGGTATTGGTGTTCCATGAGGCAGATGTGGACAAACCCTTTGGTATCATGTGCATGGTGTCGGTACATCAGACCAACCCTCAAGTCCTGGAGAGAATGTTGCGGCAGAGAGTGACCAGAAGATTTAGCCGAAGCTCAGTTCTCCGAAGAAAGGTCAGACAGACACATAATCAGATTGCAACTGGTATTATTATTATTGGGACTCTTCGTCGAATGTTGAAGATGAGAACAAAGTACGTAGTGGAATGTCCCGATTGCAGTGATGTCGGTTGTTGACTCAACTAAGCTTTGGCACATATGACCACCTCCGCCATAATCTGTGTACGTCCGTTTCACGTTCTGTTTCTCGGAGCTGTGTGCATCCCCCTTTAGTGGACACCTAACTACCTTTCCGACGCTACAAAACCCAGGCTGTACTTCCCTCCCTGGCTTTGTGAAATGGGTTATCTCGCACCAGAGACAAGTGGGTTCACATCAGGAGGTATCTGGATCAGGGTCAAGGTTCAGTGTGTCACTCACTGTCTGGAACAACCTTCAGATAAGTTAGCCGAGAATTACCCCCCCCCCCCCCCCCAAAAAAAAAAAAAAAAAAAAAAAAATTGCGCCTGTCCTTGCAAGACTTTACGACCAGGTGTAGGTTGATTTCCTCGCCAATTTTATGTTCAGTAGTTTGCCATTGTTTTCTGAACGAGAGTCAATGTTGAAGTTCAACTGAGCAGTGTAGGGGTTGATGCCGCTATCTGGCTCTCAGCGCAGCGGAAGTTAGAAGGAATGGGTCGACAAGCATGTACATGAACACAGGAAATTAAAGACACCATGAGAATGAGAGTCCTTACAGCAGGCCGTGATGAGACGTAAATTAAAAGTACTTTAGAAGTCAGAGTGGATGTACCTGATGGCGAGGGACACTTGTAATAGGGAAAGCTTATCTACACCCAAAAATCAGTCCAGTGCACTAGAAGTAGTAACACGTGTGTGGATTACGCTTGGGCTCAAAACTAGCGAACTAAACACAATAATGTGCGAAGGTAAGACGTCGAGGAAGGGAACTGGCCTACATACCTCATATACCGTGGCCTAGATATGTGAAGAGCCATCACTAAACACCTCATATACCGTGGCCTAGATATGTGAAGATCCATCACTACACTCCTCATATACCGTGGCCTAGAAATGTGAAGATCCATCACTACACACCTCATACACCGGGGTATAGAAATGTGAGCACCCATCACTACACCCCTCATACACCGGGGTATAGAAATCTGAGCACCCATCACTACACTCCTCATACACCGGGGCATAGAAATCTGAGCACCCATCATTACACTCCTCATACACCGGGGTATAGAAATCTGAGTCCCCTATCATTACACACATTAGAGCCGTGGTCTAGAAATATGATCACCCATCATTACACTCCTCATACGCCGGGGTATAGAAATATGATCACCCATCATTACACTCCTCATACACCGGGGTATAGAAATATGATCACCCATCATTACACTCCTCATACACCGGGATCTAGAAATCTAAGTCCCCTATCATTACACACATTAGAGCCGTGGTCTAGAAATATGATCACCCATCATTACACTCCTCATACACCGGGGTATAGAAATATGATCACCCATCATTACACTCCTCATACACCGGGGTATAGAAATATGATCACCCATCATTACACTCCTCATACACCGGGGTATAGAAATATGATCACCTATCATTACACACACATTAGAGCCGTGGTCTAGAAATCTGAGTCCCCTATCATTACACACATTAGAGCCGTGGTCTAGAAATACGAAGATCCATGACTACCCCCGAGAGGCAGTATCTGCTCTGGAGCGACCTTACCTTAGTTATCATCATCAAACAGGGGCATTTTCTAATGCTATTTCTTTCTTATCTGTTAGCTTCAGAGACAAGTCGAAGTAGCTCTGATTGGAATTGTCTCTTAACCGATTCAGTGGCAAAAAAACAGCAGATTAGGACCAGACATGGTAGACAATCACATGAACAAGTATTATAATATAAATTTCCGTTCAATGAACATTAAAATTGTGGAAGATACGAAGAAACAAAACAAATACCACGAGGTGTAGCAATTATCTTAGATCTGCAAACATCAAAATCTGTTAAAGGATTATCACGATGTTCTTGATGATAAGTTCAATGTTCTTGATGATCTTTGCGTGATATTGGTCGTTGTCTAGGTAACGATACTACTGGAGTGTCAATTGAGCTATCTAACTGTCTTGCAATATAACTCACCCCCGCAGTGCACATTCACCAGTCATTAAACAAGATTCAGTTGGCGCACATAATCCTTTATTACAGAAATAACACAGACTCACGGAACATATGTATATATCCAGAAAACAAGATATAATCCATCGAATATCCATATCCTCCTCACAACATTAACACGCACCCATCAATGCCTTCTCACGACCTGCTGAATCTCAAATTCACAAGATATTTAGTCCAGCTACTATCCACGGCTGGATCTCCCACAATACGACCCACCCACTGGGTCGGAGCCTCTGCTCACTATGTAACCCACTCTGGGTTTTAGGACTGCATTCACAGCTCGGAGAATCACACAACACAGTTCTCCGTCGACTACCGACTCGTTCGGTATCTAAAACTCAACTCTCCTAAACCGACCTGACCCGCAGTCGATCTCTTCTCTCACTGACTTTTCAGTATCCTGCCTTCACACAACACTCAACTGTCTTTCGCCCCATCCACCCTAGGGGTATCCACTCACAACCGCCCCATTATTTCTCAGGGTTGATTGTTTTACTCGTAGCCAGGTCACTCACCTTACTGTCAATGACCCAGGCATATGTCATTATCCCCCCCCCCCCCTTAAAAGAAAACATCGTTTTCAAATGTTGGGAGACTAATACTTATCAAATATGTGACCCAGACATATTGCCTGGGTAGTCGTAAGTATAAATCCAACTTACTCTAACTACCACAATAAATAATACATCAAATGCTCATAGTACACTCCTCTATTCCCCACACATCAATACAACCAACTTTCTATCTTGTGTACCAATGCATGAACTAATACATCACATAATAATACATCATAGGAAACATCATATATGTGTATCTGCAGGTCTATTACCATCCTCAAAAAGACACAAGCTATTTGTGTACCGACCCTATATCAGGTGGTTCTTTTCTTGCCTCAAACCTCCACCTATGATTCCCGTCGATGCTGTGTCTACCCTTCATATACCCATGCCTCATGTTTCCTATATCTTTAACACATCTGTTTGCTAATCCTGGTTCAGTGATGTCGTTAACACTCTTTTGAACTGCGTTAACATTGCTATCTGCATATTGTACTGTTACACTGGAGTCTCTGTTTAGTCTGACCTCTTTATTAAATCCTGGCCCATATACCTGGCATCCTGCTCTATGCTGCTTCCGCCTTACTCCTATGTGCCCTGCACATGCCCTATCCTGAGCTGTTCTAGTATATCGGTCTGTATATGCTAAGGGTACCACTCCTTGCCCGCATGCCGTTCCGTCATCTGAAAACCGGCGAGTGAGAGTATTGTTCTTCCTTCCGAAGCACCACCTACCCTTCTTTGATTGTCTATGTCTGACTTTCCTACACCCTTGGAAACATTTGTCTGTCGTATTATCTTGTCTCTGGGATTCCCTACAGCTATATTTGAGATCCATTCTCACCTGCTCAGCTGTCCTATCGTTGTCCTCTGTGTCTACTTCAAGTGCCACTTTTTCTTCAGTTATACTCTCTAATTTAGGTTTTCTTTTTGTAACTACCCCGTTACTACTTAAACTCTGTTTCTGGTCCCAGTAAACTATTTCTTCTTCTGTACAATCTTTAACTCCTGTAACATTTCCTATGATCAGATCTGCCACTGGTGAGTCCAACACACACGCTGTCACCCTTCCAGTGATATATGGTGTTTTCACTGTTATTACGGCTAATTGGTAGAATTCTACTGTCACATTAAATGTAATGCACCTAATCTTTTCCCCTGTATAATCTGAAGGATGTATTAAAGTTTTCCTAACCCCGATAGTCGTACATCCGGAATCCCTAATTGTTAACGCTGGTCTATCATTGACGAATCCCTGATGCAGCTTCAGACTTCCCCCTTCATGCACTGCCGATCCTGCTTTTACTGTATGACCGCACACTAATACCGGCTGACCCTCTTTTTCAAACAGAGGTTTGCATCCACTACAGTTTTCATTATTAATGGTCTCTATCACTTGCGCTGCATTAGAGTGCTCTGTTTTTCCACTCATACACTCATAACTAACGTGCCCTGTCCCTCCACATTTGAAGCAAATAATGTCCTTCTTCCTATTATTTGTTGGCACACTGGCTGGTTGCACGTCACACTGTGCTGCCTTGTGTCTCCAGCTCCCACAATTCCAACATCCGGCATAATTTGGACGTCTTTGGAAATTCCCTCTTCTATATGGGTACCGTCCTACTCTACCAACATTGTTTCCTCGGAAACCATTATCTTGAAGTTCTTGCTGCTCACCTTTATGTGCTGAATCCACACTTTTCGCCCTTGGTCTGATGACTGGATTCTGGTCCTGTTTGGTGTACGCTGCACAGACTATTTCCTCACTCATCAGTTTCCCAATAGATACGTTAGGATGTGCAGTCATATAGTTTTGTCCTAACTGTGACATCATGTCTATGTCCTTTGGCTTACGTTCCTCAAAGAAAGCCACTAAGTTTGAATTACATGATGATAGAACTTTGTCTCTTAACATTAAATCCACTAATTTATTAAAAATCTTTTCCTACCTCTGCAAGCTCCATCCATTTGTTAAATGTGTTCTTTACTGTCTTAACAAAATCTGTGAAATCTTGATTTGTCTCTGGTCCTAAGTGTCTAAACTTTGTTCTATAGCCATGCTCAGTTAGTTGGAACTTTGTTAACAAACGTTGACGCAAAATAGTGTAGTTGTTTCTTTCTTCCACAGGTAAATTAAACATTGTATCTAGGGCCTTACCCGTAAGAAACTCGCCAAGTCGCATCGCATACTCCGCTTCTGGAATGCCTAGAGTTTTCACAGACGATTCGAATCTTGAAAGATAAGATTCAAGGCAATCCCGGTCCGTAAAATATGGCAGTTTTAGTCTCTGTGACGACTGCGAAGGTCTTCTGCTTTCCTCACTTTGACCTTTAGATGATAGTTCTAATTTTTTAAATCTCAATTTCAGTTTGCATCTGACACTTGATCTTCTCTTTCTCAATTTCCATTTTCATTTGTGTCTCTTTCTCTTCCTGTAAACGCTTGTTTTCCATTTCAGCTAGTATCACTTGTGTCTCTTTCTCTTCCTGTAGCCGCTTGGCTTCAGCTACATTTTCTTCCTGTAGGCGTTTTGCCTCGCGTTCATTATGTCTCTCCTCTCTTTCCATCTGTTTTTGTTCTTTTGCTTCTGCATACTCCTGTAACTCTTTACCTTTCAAGCCTATTCGTTCACCTGCTTCAATATATTCCATTAAAGTAGGCATCTTGTACTTGTGGACACGTTGCTGTCTCTCAGCCAACTATAAACGTGAAGACTCTGCTGTTAGTCTTTGTGTCACTTCCCTAAGTACACCAGCACTCCCTGTGTACGTAAATTCGTAGTGCTAAAATATCACTCTGCACTCACCCAGTCACTCTATAAGCACTAGGTAGTGAGGGGAAATATCACCTATGCTCCCTCGCATATATCTATAACAAATAGTTGTATAACATTTCTGGAAATATTGTTAAACATACATATAAATGCATATACAAAACGAATGAATGATAACACTAAGTGTTTTCTATAAAACGCTAGACTCACAAGCCAAGTACACGGAGACGGTGATCACAAAGAAATAAACCACAGTAACAACCACAAGCTTGTGTAGGGACACCCACAGTGCGCGTAATATATAAACTGACAAAGACCACTAGACAGTAGAAATGACGAAAGATCACAATAATAACATATAACCGAACACAACAAATATCATATGTAAATATAACGAAAAGAAAGAGAGAAAGAAAAATAATATATACTCAAAATATACACAGATCTGACGTTAGACCCAAAAGGCACGGTATATAATCTAGGACCACCCTGCTTCACTGCAGAATCAAACAAACCGACCTTACGATTTACTTCCCAGAAAACACATGGTGCACAATAAGAAAATACATTTTTGACCTGTCTCCCGACCCTCGAGAAACAACCAAAAAATCCCCTACTCCTGACAAACACCGGACCACATACAAATAATTGCGTAACACCCGACAACAATAAATATGACCATGGGAGCAAACCACATGTGCAAATGGTTGGCCGACAAATATGTGCCTATTTTTCCGTCGCCAAAAGTTCGTTTTTTAAATAATTTTTCACAATATGCTGGGAATGTATATTGGTAAATGTTCCGACATGTCTACGATATTCCAAATTTGTTGCGTGGTGACTTAATTTCACGTGGTGATCACACGTTCCAACTGTCGACAAAAGTTGAAGATGATAGTGATTATCCAAAGTGTTCTTTCGACATGTTGTTAGTTTCCCTGGACGTGATGACAACAGAGTAATAATCCAAACGTTTTTATACCTTCGTAGCGGAGATGGTGCTTTGCTGTATCACTTATGTGATAGACTCACGTTTAATGACAAAGTTCGACATAAAAAATGACAGCAAATGTCCAACACTTTAACCCTGAACAGTCGGTTCTTTTTGGCGAAGAAATGCCACCCTGCCTGCGGTGATGACATGTCATCCTTTGTTGTAAAAATGATTGCTCATGACAGAGTAATGATAACGATAGTAGAACAGTTCAACAAAGACGAAACATAAAGTCTGGTTTTCGTTCATAAACAAGTTGTTTATCCAGTTCTCTGGAAAATCTCAGTAACTTTCCACTGTCCCCAACCTTGACCCGTAGGTCAACTTCAGTAATCTTTGTCACAATAATACACACTGTAAACTGACCGGAAACTTTTCCCGTTATTCACAAAGACACCTGTCCTGTCCCACCCAGCTGTGGTAGGGGTACCGTTACTACCCCTTTTGTCAGCTGTCCTCGTAAACAGCGCTGACCCGATTTTTCCGTGGAAACTCACAATTTCCACCGACCTCCCCCGTCGTGTTAGCTGTGGAAAAATTCTTCACCTGTCGACTCGTGACCCACCCAGTGCGTTGCCTTAGCACACACACACACAATTCTCACCACGCACAGGATGTTGCGACGAAATTGCTCGCTGTCTTCAATCCTGTCCTGTCACACACACACACCTAGGACTGACCGCTCTTGTCGCAAACACCTCACTGTCCACGCGACATTTCCTCTGTGCTGTTTTGACTAGTGACTACCCCGTCATCGTAGTCGACTCTCCCGGTTAGTCTGTATGGCGTGTCTTCCAGACGCGCGCCGACAGTCTTTAGATGTGCCGTCTTACACACACACGCAGGATATTCTCACAGCCTTCTGTATTAATCCTGGTTTTCCGTTAACTGGTTGCTAGCAAATTTACCTGTCCTGAACTTGACGTGAACTGTCTGTTAGCTTGAGTATTCACTTTGTCTGTCTGTGTTTATCTGGCGCCCACAAAAAGAGTTCCCATTAACCTCTTGAAACAATGATATCCAAATTGTCACGGTTTGTTAGTATGATGGAACGAAGTCACCAGATAATAACTCCTCTCTCAGCGAAGAGCCCACAGATAATTCACTGGGTTTCTTGAACGGACGAAGCCTCCCAGATTATCTCAGAATGACACCAATGTCTATATAGTTCTTGACTGGACTTAGCCCCCAGATAATATCACGATGTTCTTGATGATAAGTTCAATGTTCTTGATGATCTTTGCGTGATATTGGTCGTTGTCTAGGTAACGATACTCCTGGAGTGTCAATTGAGCTATCTAACTGTCTTGCAATATAACTCACCCCCGCAGTGCACATTCACCAGTCATTAAACAAGATTCAGTTGGCGCACATAATCCTTTATTACAGAAATAACACAGACTCACGGAACTTATGTATATATCCAGAAAACAAGATATAATCCATCGAATATCCATATCTAAAACTCAACTCTCCTAAACCGACCTGACTCGCAGTCGGTCTCTTCTCTCACTGACTTTTCAGTATCCTGCCTTCACACAACACTCAACTGTCTTTCGCCCCATCCACCCTAGGGGTATCCACTCACAACCGCCCCATTATTTCTCAGGGTTGATTGTTTTACTCCAGCCAGGTCACTCACCTTACTGTCAATGACCCAGGCATATGTCAAGGATATTGAACAGTGTCAGACAGGGCTCTATTTGTGAAGTTAATCGGCAGACCTTTTGACATAAACGTCATTCAAATATATGCTCCAACAGGAGAAAGCGGCGAAGATAATATAGAGGAATTTTATATTGACATAGAGATTGCTTTGAAGAAATGTAAATATTCACAAATAAGTATAATTGGTGACTTCAATGCAAGAGTAGGAAATCAAGGCGATGGATGCTTGGGAGAACGAAACGAAAGAGTATACAGACTTGTACAATGGGCAAAAGAGCATGAAATGATTGTCGGAAACACCTGGTTAAGCAACACCCAAGAACATTGTGGACATGGAGGAGTCTTGACAGCAAGATTATAAACCATACTGATTACATCCTGATTAGCAGAAGGTTTTGAAATGCGTTAACAATCGCAAACACAATTCCAAATGCAGACAGTTACAGTGATCACAGATTGCTTACAGGCACATTGAAAGTAAAGTTAAAGAAAGTCAAGTATATACCAAGAAACAATAAATATGATCTGTGTACATTGAAAAATGACAAGGAAATGCAAGAGTGAATGTGTGTGTGTGTGTGTGTGTGTGTGTGTGTGTGAGAGAGAGAGAGAGAGAGAGAGAGAGAGAGAGAGAGAGAGAGAGAGAGAGAGAGATAAAGTCACAGAGAGACATAAAGAAACAGCCATATAGAGCGACAGAGAGAAAGAGACACAGAGAGAGAGAGAGAGAGAGAGAGAGAGAGAGAGAGAGAGAGAGAGAGAGAGAGGGAGATACAGACATAACTAAAGATGGATATTGCCAAAGAAGGGAACATTCTTAACCAAGTGGATAATTTTAAATACCTAGGGGCATTTATAACATCAGATGGATGATGTACATCCGAGATTAGGAGCAAAATAGGGCAAGCAAAAGCCGCATTTCAGAAAATGAAGAGTATCTTATGCAATAAGTCACTATCACTGAATGTAAGAAAGAGATTTCTGAAATGCTATGTAGAACCAGTTTTGCTGTATGGCAGTGAATCTTGGAATGTAAATGAACAAATTAAGAAGAAATTAGAAGCAACAGAGATGTGGTTCCTGAGACGAATGTTGCGAATTTCTTGGACTGCCAGAGTAACTAACAACGACTGCCTGATACAGGCTAATGAAACTAAAACATTATATACAACAATAAGGAAGAGACAAACATCTTTCTTTGGTCATGTGATGAGAAGAGAGGCATTGGAGAACATCGTGACAACTGGAAAGATCGAGGGGAAGAGAGGCAGAGGCAGATCAAGAGAAATGATGCTGGATGGATTGAGACGGTGGCATGGAGGAATACCATCAGCAGAGTTGATCCAGAACACCAACGACCGAGATCTGTGGAGAGCCATGAACGCCTACGCCAGCTGGCAGGGCACCTGATGATGATGATTGCCAAAGAAGTTGCCAACGGATTTCAACCAGACTGTCAAGATCCGCAGAGCTCAAGCTAAGGTGTCCAGTCTCTGACGCACCTAACATACTTTGCCTGAGTCAAGTATGCCACCTTTATCAGTCCAGAGAACGACGATAAGACAATTGATCGCATTTCCTGTCATTAAGATAACACAGGTGGTAAGAAGTGACACTTGTCTGTGAACTATACCACATTTCAGGTGGCATTTTCAATGCTGGAGTTACTCAACTGGCAGAGAACTTGTTCATATACCCGAGCTTTTCAGAAGTTTCCACTTTCTTTAAGAAATACGCCAGTGATAAGTTTACATTTGTAAGCAAAAGACGCCAAACAAATTACAACTGATTGTCAAAGCTGCTCGCCGTTGGACACGAGTTCGATTGTCTAAGCATGACGCATGGATTAGTAAACAATTTTCTTTGTGGCGCAGTAGTTGTATTTTTCACCATCTCCCTTACAGGTATGCGATTGCAATTTGTTTGTTTTGTTAAACTAATTATGGACGTCAATTAAAGACGCTATAAAGAGGAATTAACATATTCACACCAGCCCTATGCTACCAATGTCAATCGTGGACATTACACTTACGCAAAATCAACATCTGCGAGATGAGATGCTCGAAAAGAGCTGCCAAATTAACTATCCGAGACCGAGTAAGAAATGATGTTATCAGACAGACAATGGAATCAACACCTTGTGCCACACACATATTGAAAGGCAGAAGATCAAATGGTTTAGCCATCTCGTTAGAATGCCACACCATCAACTATCAGCATTTGGCTTGCAGCATATAAGATCTGATACGAGAGGAAGAGCACGCCGGAGGAGAAAATGAGCTGACGACATCAAAGACATTGTACAATCACACGGAATGAGACATCAAAGATATTGTTCAATCACACGGAATGAGACATCAAAGACATTGTACAATCACACGGAATGAGACATCAAAATCATTGTACAATCACACGGAATGGGACATCAAAGGCATTGTACAATCACACGGAATGGGACATCAAAGGCATTGTACAATCACACGGAATGAGACATCAAAGACATTGTACAATCACACGGAATGAGACATCAAAGGCATTGTACAATCACACGGAATGGGACATCAAAGGCATTGTACAATCACACGGAATGAGACATCAAAGACATTGTTCAATCACACGGAATGAGACATCAAAGACATTGTTCAATCACCCGGAATGAGACATCAAAGGCATTGTACAATCACACGAAATGAGACATCAAAGACTTTGTACAATCACACGGAACAAGACATCAAAGACATTGTACAATCACACGGAATGAGACATCAAAGACTTTGTACAATCACACGGAATGAGACATCAAACACATTGTACAATCACACGGAATGAGACATCAAAGACATTGTACAATCACACGGAATGAGACATCAAAGACATTGTACAATCACACGGAATGAGACATCAAACACATTGTACAATCACACGGAATGAAACATCAAAGACATTGTACAATCACACGGAATGAGACATCAAAGACATTGTACAATCACACGGAATGAGACATCAAAGACATTGTACAATCACACGGAATGAGACATCAAAGACATTGTACAATCACACGGAATGAGACATCAAAGACATTGTACAATCACACGGAATGGGACATCAAAGACTTTGTACAATCACACGGAATGGGACATCAAAGACATTGTACAATCACACGGAATGAGACATCAAAGACATTGTACAATCACACGGAATGAGACATCAAAGATATTGTACAATCACCCGGAATGAGACATTAAAGACATTGTTCAATCACCCGGAATGAGACATCAAAGACAATGTACAATCACACGGAATGAGACATCAAAGACATTGTACAATCACACGGAATGAGACATCAAAGATATTGTACAATCACCCGGAATGAGACATCAAAGACATTGTTCAATCACCCGGAATGAGATATCAAAGACATTGTACAATCACACGGAAAGACACTATCCAGTGCCACCCATCAGTTCTGGAACGTCAGCCATTCTTTCTCACGACGATTGACAGGACAAGTGTATGTTGATAATGATGATGATGATAATGATGATATTGATAATAATGATATTGATAATAATGATAGCAGTGATGACGATAATGATGATGATGATAATGATGTTACTGATAACGATGATGATGATCATAATGATGATGATAATAATGATAATGATAATGATGATGATGATGAAAATAATAATGATGACACTGATAATGATGATGGTAGTAAAGATGATAATGATGATTCTGATACAGATGATGATGATGATGATTCTGATAAAGATGATAATGATGATGATTATGATGATAAAGAAGAAAATCGGGACTTTTTGAACTTAATGTCAGAGATAAGTTTTTAGAGCACCGTGGACAAAGAAGAAGAATGATGCCTAAATTCTAACAGATCTGAGCACTGAAGACAACAGGCTGATAACCAACATCATGTCTCAGAAACTGAAATGCGTTGGCCTTGTTAAGACATAGCAGTGGCTGAGAGAGTACAGTGATGGGAGGTGTGGTTCCTGGAAGAAGTAGTGAGGGTCGACCAGCACAAGGATGGACACCGGATTCTGAGGACTTCTTGCGCATGGACATCTATGAGGCAGGGGAACTGGTAGAAGGATCGATAGTCTTACCAGTGTATCTTGATGAGGGCAATGTTTTGCCACATGATCATGATGAAAGCTTGGTAAGAAATTAGAGTTTGTGGAGTAATAGGAGGGACAAGTATATTTTGATCACATTGTACGAAATTAGAGTTCGTGGAGGATTAGAGGAGAGAAGTCATATAATTTGGTCACATTACATCAAACTGTACGAAATTATAGCTCATGGAGGAAGGAATAGAAGAGACAAGTCATATATTTTGGCACATGACATCAAATTGTACGAAATTATAGCACATGGAGGAAGGAATAGAAGAGACAAGTCGTATATGTTGGTCACATTACAACAAATTGTGAAAGCTTGGTAAGAAATTGAGATGACAAGGAATCAAAAGCAAAAGTCACATTTTAAAAGAGGGTTTAAAAGAAATATGTTAGTCTTCATTGCACCGGGTTTTATCCCAAATCTCTACTTTAAGAAGAAATTAGAAGCAACAGAGATGTGGTTCCTGAGACGAATGTTGCGAATTTCTTGGACTGCCAGAGTAACTAACAACGACTGCTTGATACAGGCTAATGAAACTAAAACATTATATACAACAATAAAGAAGAGACAAACATCTTTCTTTGGTCATGTTATGAGAAGAGAGGCATTGGAGAACATCGTGACACTGGAAAGATCGAGGGGAAGAGAGGCAGAGGCAGATCAAGAGAAATGATGCTGGATGGATTGAGACGGTGGCATGGAGGAATACCATCAGCAGAGTTGATCCAGAACACCAAAGACCGAGATCTGTGGAGAGCCATGAACGCCTACGCCAGCTGGCAGGGCACTTGATGATGATGATTGCCAAAGAAGTTGCCAACGGGTTTTAACCAGACTATCAAGATCCGCAAAGCACAAGCAAATCGGTCCACCGAAAGCGTCACACCGAGCAAAAACTCCATGTCTACTGCGACGAGGCTGTTTTAGTCACTATAGACGCATCATGTATATGTTCTGATCCACATTTGTTTGCATAAAATATAAATGACACAAAACAAGTGTATATAACAGTGTCAAACACATTTATGACCGAATCACCAATGCAGAGCTCATGGAGATAACAATACAAATCTCAGTGAACCAAGAGGTGAGGGGAAGGCGCTGGCGCTGGTGAGGACACACACTGAGAAAACCCGAGGACAATATAACTAGACACTCTCTTGTCTGGAATTCGCAAGGCAAAAGAAATAGTGGCAGACATAAAACACTTGGAGAAGAGAATTACAGGCAGATATAAACAATATTGGGAGGACGGGGTGGGGGATGCAAGAGATAGGACATCTTTATGTGAGTTGGTTGTGTGGCAGTGTCCCAACTGGCGATAAAGGCAGAAGAAGAAGAAGATATAAAACTATTGGTGTAATTATGCCAAATCATTGAACAGCAGAACAAAATATGGACACTACATCAGATCAGGAAAGGTACAGCTAAACATGTATACATCCACTGAGATAATAAATGTAGAAAAGAGCGCGTGATCAATGCAAAGTAACAGGAAATAAGATTAACATTATTAAACCTGTACATTTTCAAGTGTTGGCTCTGACGGGAATATTTGTTATTGCATGTTACTTAGCAAAGCTATTTGCTGTTATAACAGGCGGATGTTTTTACATTGCTCTGGGCTCCCATGTCGACCCAGCCTTACATTGGTACCCGGGAAAAGTTCGGGGAAGGAAAGGCGACCGGTACAATTTATTTTCATCACCCACCGAGTGTCGATTGGTGTATATAATCTGGCGTTTATCCATATACTCAATACACCACAAGGCTGAGAAAGGGCCCTTTATTTTACTTACAAATTTTAATTGCGATGTGACATTACAATATACGATACATTGATGCCGCACGACAACTCCCGCCCTTATACGGCTGTGCATACAGTGGAAACACTACATGCTCTGAAATATGAGGTCTTGAAACATCCAGCATACAGTCCAGACGTGGCGCCATTGGACTTTCCCTTGTTTGAACCCTTGAAAGAACAATTGCGGAGCTAGAGGTTTGCAGATGACAATGTGGTAATGGAGGTGGTGCACACTTGGTTAAATTCAACATGCTAAAACTGTTCCTTAGAAGGCATCAACAAGCTAGTGGACCGGTGGACCAAATGTGTTACCAGGCAAGGGGACTATGTTGAGAAATAACAGACAGAAAATTTCTGATCCGCACTAAAGTAAAACAAACAAAAAACGTTATTCTTAAGATTTCTTTTACATAATGATTTTCCCTAGTTTGCGCTACACATTGTCACATTTCAATTTACGTCTATATTACATTGTCACGTTTCAATTTACGTCTCTATTACATTGTCACATTTCAATTTACGTCTATATAACATTGTCACATTTCCTTTCTTGTCCATAAGAATGCCAGCTGGAGTTCCAGGTTCAGCAGACATTCCATGGGGTTAACCTGCTGTGCTCAGTGGGTGACCTTCGCTCCACAAACTTCTCCCATCTGGACAGTCTTCTCATCTTTAAATTGGTTGCTGGCGAACCGAAGATCATAGCCTCGCTATCGACTCACTACGAACACGATCCAGTGTCCCACCTAGAAGACGCCCATGTGACTGGCCACCTCTCCAATGAGGACACCTCAGGGAGTTACCTGCTAATTATTTGGGACCACTCTCAAGATGACCCAGACGGAGATTACATTTGTCAGCTGAATGGTGTGGACGAAGACTTCATTCCTCTATCCCTGACCGAAGAGCTGTCATTTCAGGTCAACACCATGTGCCCTTGCTTTGGGGCCACACCAGAGGTACTTCGAGTTGGGCTCACCGAAGAATTGGAAGCAATCTGTTATATTCCCGATCCTCCAGCAGTTAATATATCTCGATTGGCATCTCTAGAAATTATTATCATTAGAAATGGAATAAAACAAATATTAGCGGAAATTAACTCTTTAACAGGCATTGCCGTAAGTGACGGACCAGGCGTGGGTTTTGTAAATGGATCGTTAGATGGTAGGATATCATTTCTGCGCGTTGTTTTGGAATACCCGACAGCGGAAATGGCTTCTGAATATATCTGTGAGGGGTCTGGTGTTGGGGTCAGTGGAGGTCCCGTTTTCTTCAGCAGAAGTGTCAATGTTTCTCTGGAAGTTCCCGACACTGAGGAGTTTATCCGGCGTCTCTTTGAGATGTATGACGTGCAGAAGGAGCTGAAGCGTTGCCAAGAAGAAAGGGATAGACTCACAAACCCAACACATGGCTTGACTTCACCAACAACCATAATTACAACACCAGCCATAACTTCACCAACAACCACAATTACAACACCAGTCATAATGTCACCAACAACCAGAATTACAACACCAGTCATAACTTCACCAACAACCACAGTTTCAATCACTACAACTAAACCAGTGTATCCAAGAAGCTGTGAAGACGCGAATCTGCCAGTTGGTCAACATGTAGTTATTATACAGCCAGACGACGGACTGGGTACAATTGCTGTCTTGTGTGAAGTCGTCCCTCCACAAGAAACCTGGACCATTTTCCAAAAACGCTTTGATGGCAGTGTCAGCTTCTATCGCAGTTTCAGTGAATACAGAAACGGTTTTGGTAATGTCAATGGGGAATTTTGGCTCGGCCTTGACAACACACGCCGCATCCTGCTTCAAAACAACGATAATAACCAGCTGAAAGTTGACCTCATAGAACGATCCAACAATATGCCCTTCACGAGAACCTACCCCAAGTTCTCTATTGGACCAGGTGATGGTTATATCCTGAACATCAGTGGATTCAATGATGGGGGAACCGGAATATCTTCATGTGTTGGACAGATATTCTCCACCTATGATCACGGTTATTCAGCAGTTGCCGACGCTAGCAATCGAGCTGCCGGTTGGTGGTTCCCTCCCAGCGGCGGATACGTCAATATAAATGGAATGTGGGGTCCCAGCAGCTCAACCCAAGCCATGTACTGGTTGGAGTTTACAATGAGTTGGACGTCTTATATGGGGCACACGGAAATGAAATTTCGAAGAAATAACTAAATTGGTATTGGTTCAGTGTAATGTAAAAAGCTTACTGTCCGTGTGTCATGTATTTACAACAGTATAGGGTCCTGTCAAAACTGTCATTTACTGCCTAGATATTACCTTGCGGTGTATGGCAGGGTGGGGGTGGGTGTGGGGGGGGGGTCTCGAGCCTGAGGTATTAAGACCACCTGGCTACTGCAGTCATCAGGAACTATGTACGTTAGAGTCCAGACATTAAAGACTCCGGTTAGCATAAGCCTCAACAGACATCCATAAGGACATTGTAAATAGTGCCAGTCGTGAGTATAGCTTTGTAACACCCACAGAGACAGTCGTGAAGATAGTTTTGTAACAGTGAGATCGCGCACAGTGCCAGTATTGAAGACAGCTTTGTAACAATGAGATCGCCCACATAGTCGGTTGTAAAAACAGCTGTGTAACAATGAGATCACACAAAGGGTCAGCCGTGACGTGAAGATAGTTTTGTGAAAATGTTAACACTCACAAAGTCTGTTGTGAAGATATCTTTGTAACAATACGATCACACACGGTACCATTCGTGTAGATAGCTTTGTTACAATGAGATAAATCACAGGGCCAGCCGTGAAGATGGCTTGTTACATATGTGATCACCCACAAACTCAGTCCTGAAGATAGCTTTGTAACAATAAGATCAAACACAATGCAGGTCGTGAAGATAGCTTCGTAACAATTATATCACACACAGTCCCAGTCGTGAAGATAAGCTTTGTAAAATATTTGAACACGATGATTTCCAGCCTTTCTGATAGCTTTGTCAATATTTGATCATCCATAATGGCCGAAAAAAAAAATGTTTTTTATTAATAAGTGATGATTCTTCCTGAGCCGAAAACAATCAACAGAATGTATAAAAATAACAGAAAGCTATCTACAGGTGAAATTAGCCTTCTTCCTGATCTCATCCTCGTTTTCTTCCTGTCATATTTCTTTTTTTTTGTTTTCCTTGAGAGGAGAGGCTGGCCCAATAGATATAATGCCGGGTTCTCTTTCAGGAGACCCGGGTTCGAATCCTCGGAAAGATGTAGATGTTTTTTCTGTTGGAGCAAATAAAAATCCCTCCCCTGCACAGTTCTCGGCGACTGCACTAGCCAGGCGGCCTTAGTACCTCAGGCTCAAGAACCTCCTGTCCTTCAGGGCGGGTACTATAGGCAGTGGATGGCAGTGACTACGTCTTTCCCTCTTCTATTTCTTCCTCTTCTTCTAACTAGCTTTCTTCTTTTATTTAAACTTTTCCCTAATGTACGTCGTTACTCTTCTTTTACCCCTCTTCATCGTCCTCCTCTTCCTGTTCCTTCCCCTACTCATCCCACTCTTTATCTTTTTTTTTTTGGGGGGGGGGGGGGGGTTTGTTTTACAAAATTACCCAGGAGGGTGTGGCCGTTCACATTACTCCCAGTCATTACAGGCACACCTGTCTTTTTAAAAGCTACAACAACGATAGTCTGTTTCAACACGGCTGTAGCTATACTAGACAAATCAGCGCTGAGGGATTTCAACACGGTTTTAGCTATGATAGACAGATCAGCTGTGCAAGATTTCGACACGGTTTCTGTAAGAATAGACAAGCTGCCATTGCTTACAGTAAGTGTTCCGAGTAAAAGCAAACATGGCGTGAATCAAACTGGATAAGTCAAATTAAATGTATATATTAGTTAGTTAGTCCTTCCTCTTGAGCCTAAGGCGGCGCATAGGGCAAAAGTCATGGCTCTCTATGTCCTGCGGTTCGTTGCTACGTGTTGTAGATCCTGGATGTTCACTTGGCCGTTGAATGAGCCTTCTCTGATGATGGTTCTACGCAGGATCTCTCTTGGTCTTCCCCGTTTTCTTTTCCCTACTGGTGACCATAAGAGGGCTTGGTTGGGGAGTCTTGTCTTGTCCATTCTGAGTACATGGCCGATGTAGTCCCAACGGGGTTTCCTTATAAAATTGGATACAATGTCCTGCTTAGTCTCTTGTCTTATTTGCGTATTGGTTCTGAAATCTGTCCAGTGTAGGTTTAGAATTCTTCTAAGACATTTGTTCTCAAAACTGTCTATTTTTTTTACTAAAGCTACCGTTGATTTCCAACTCTCACATCCATACGTTAGCACTGGAATCACACACGAGTTGAAGATTTTAAGTTTCGTATGTTTGCTGAGTGTCTTTGACTTCCAGATGTTTGACAGTTTATTGAAGGCACCAGATGCCAGTGTGATTCTAGATAATATTTCTGGCGTTGAGTCCCCTGTAGATGTCATTTTGCTTCCTAGGTATGTGAAGCTGTTGACTTTTTCAAGAACATGGTTGTTTAATTTGGTGTCATCTGAACTGTTGGTAAGATCAATAGTTTTTGTTTTTGTGGTGTTAATTTGGAGACCAATCTGTCCTGAAACATTTTGGAGGTGGTTTGTTTTCTCTTGGGCATCCGGGTGTGTTGAACTTAAAAGCACTATGTCGTCGGCAAAGTCCAGGTCTTCTAGAATTTTGTCAACCCAGTGGATACCCCTATTTGTGTTGCTTGTGCATTTGCGCATGACCCAATCTATAGCTATTCCAAAGAGCATCGGTGACAAGACACAACCTTGTTTCACTCCTGTTTCCACTGAGAACCACTCAGAGTTGCCTGATTCTGTTCTCACGTAGCAACGTGTCTCCTTGTAGAAAGATTTTATGATGTTGATATATTTGGTAGGGAAACCATAGATGTTGAGTAGATTCCAAAGTGAAATGTATGTATGTTGTGTGTTTTATTTTTCCTTGTGAATATTATAGGCATTTTTGGGGGAAAGGGGGGCTGGGGGTGGGTGACTAAAACAATATATATTGAAACGTTTTGTAATTTCATATAATGCAATACGCATTCAGTGTTTTGTGATTTTATAGAAAATAAAATATAATAAATGTTTCATGGTCCATAGAACATAATAAATATTAAATATTTTGTGATTTCATAGACCACATTACATATTTAATGTTTTCTAATGTCATAGAACATATATATGTATATTTAATTGTTTGTGATTTCATAGAGGACAATATCTATTGAATGCCGTAATTCCGTATATTCTCGTGAGTAACGTAACCTGCGCGAGAATCGGTAGCAGTTCTCGCCGCGTCACTTACGGGGTATGTGAGCCGGTCTCTCGGAAAGCAATGACAAACTACTGAGCGTAAACTTGCCTAGTACATCAACAGGAGCTGGAAATGCTGATGTTGACTACAACGTCCTGTAAGGGATATGAAAATAAACAAAAACAAACACAATATCTAGTCAATGGGGCGCCTCTTCATGTAATGTATTATGACGTGTGGAGAGGCGCGACTGAGACGTTCCTGGAGTTCGCCTCAGGCTCGGGAGATTGCTTATGTAATGAAATGGGATCCTTAACCTTCGCAGATAAAGCCGAAAGATAAGAGGTCCCGTCCCGGGTTGCATGTTATGAACGCTAAAAATCCCACGGGATTTGGAAATTGCAGAAAGCAGATCCTAAGGTATTTGTCTTTGCAAATATGTAAGAAAGGAAAACTTACTTCGGGTAGACAGAGCTCGTTACCATGGATGAAATCTATCTAGAGGAAACAAAGCTTCATCATCATGTGCCATGCCGTTAAGTATTAGCGGTCATGATTCGCCATCTCACACGATCACCAGAGTAGTGTATCAGCTCCGTGTTCTTTTCTCGACCATACCATGTAGCCAAGTCATCCAGATATATTTATTGTTCTGCCTTCCCCTTGTTCTTTTCCCCTCAATCTTGCCAGTTGCCACCAAGTTCTCTACCTTATTTCTTCTCATAACGTGTCCTAAAACAAAATTGTGACTGTCTACATTTAATTTCTCTAATCAGTTTACGGTTTTCGTCTGCTTTTTGTAGGATTTGCTAATTCGTTTTTCTGTCTGTCCACGATATTCTTTGCAATTTCATCGGAGACCACACTTCCACTGCCATTATATGTTTTTCACTTTGTCTGCTCATTGAACACGCTTCACACCCATACAAGTTTTTATAGCACTGCAACACACTATTTCTCGTTGCAAGTGACATCATTTTACAGGTCAATATGTTTTCCATCTGGGAAAAGGCAACATGTGCCATAGCGATTCTTGTGCCAATCTCTTCAAGGCAGCCCCTATCAGATGTTATAACTGTTCCGAGATAGTTGTATCCGTTCACTTCTTTAAAAGCTTGGGCCGGCAATATTTTTAAACACTGCACAGTCATTATAAATACACCCTATATTTCTTTCTTCCTAGTGACGACAGCCCGCTAAGTGACGAAGGGGCTACGAATGCAGTTCGTAATCCCGCACACCATGTTCGAAACAGCTGCGGGCGATTAGGAAGCAGGCCACCTTGCACTGCTTTCCATACCTTGGTATGAGTGCTGGTTGTTCAGCAAGCATGCAAACTGCTGATCGTAAACTTGCACACGAATCAGAAATAGCAAAAGAATGCTGGAGTTTACTGCTACGCCCTGAAAAGGATATATAAAAAGAAAAGTCGCTTAAAAGTCGACTTTATTGCACCGGGTTTTATCCCACATGGCTCGGTCTATTTCCTCAGTGCGAAAAGCGTGGCACAGAGCACGAACTCCGTAGCTCAGCTACGACCCACCGGGGTCTCCGAAAATTTTCACTCGTGAACCGAAGGACGCGGCCCGGAATCGAACCAACAACCCCCCGGGAAGGTTAACCCGGTCAACAAATGCCCGCAGAAGTCGGATGTGTCCGCCTAACGGCGCAAGAACGCAGCTCTGCTGTAAACAGGCACAACGCAATCACGTCCGAAAAAAAAAAAAAAAAAAAAAAAAAAAAACCGGACGAACGCAGAAGAAGAAGAAGAAGAAGAAGAAGAAGAAGAAGAAGAAGAAGAAGAAGAAGAAGAAGAAGAAAAAGAAGAACCAACAACCTTCGAAACCCGAGTCAAACAGATTGATTACTTCGCCACGGAGACTCCCGAAAAGGATATGCAACTACATTTTTAGTGACGACCATAATATGTGCCTTCTTACAATTTAATTTCAATCCCAATTGTTCACTGTGTACAACAACCTCGCTTTGTAGAATCAGCGGGGAAAGAAGACCCTGTTGAGCTTGACTCTAGTCCGACTTTGTGAAGACATATGAAGGGTGTAGCATAGGTGGGAGCGCAAGCGCAATTGAAATACCACTATTGTTATCGTTTCTTTTCTTATGCAGGCAGGGAGATTCGCTCGCAGCAGACGAGCAATATCTCCGGCGGGCCTACTCTCGTTGGTCGTGGGAGCCGCACGAGTCAGGCGGGGAGTCTGACGGTAGCACACGCTTACAAGGTCCAGATACTTGTGTTTGACAGGTGTACGCGCCCACTGGTCCGGGCGCGTATACGACCCTTACCTGCGGGATGTGGCTGAACGCCTCTAAGTAAGGTCCCAAGGGTTTAGGGTCTGGCCATCGCTCGTCTCCTGCTTGTGGAGGCGAGGTCTCGGAGGTTTGACGCTGAGCCGCCAGCGTCTGCAGCCTACCTTGTTCCAGACGTATTGGTTACCCATTCCTCTGGATCAAACAAGGCAAGGCCGAGAGAGGGAACATGTCGTTTGGGCACCACATGTTCTCTGAAGCTCTGCCCAGGCATTGTGATGGAATTTTGGCCAAATTCCAACTCACATACTTTGGTCTGTCAAGACTGTAAGGTGCCACTCACAACAACCGCATCTACGAGGGGTTTGCAAATGAAAATCTTAAAAGTGTGATACAAATTCTATAACTATAACATTATCTTGTAAACTGTCAATATTGTTGTTAAGGGTGTGAAGAGTGACATCACGGTGCAGACGTATTCGGTGACATCATAGGGACAGTATTAAGATGGCCGCCCTATTTTTGACGTACACCAATGAGGAGCAGCGTTCCGGTATCCATATTTTGATCAGTGAAGGGGTGAAACCTAGAGAAATGCAACGGCGAATGAAGGTCCAGTATGGTGATGCATGCCTGTCAGTCCAGCAAGTGATTGAGTGGAGTAGGAAGTTTTGACCCGCAATCACCTCCAAACGACGTGGACTTCTGAGTAAAGGTGTCCTTTAGCAACACGACAACGCTCGACCCCATACTGCCCGTGCAATGGTTGAAACTATCGAAGACCTTACTTTCAGCGTGTACCACATACCACGTACTCGCGAGACCTAACCCCTATGGATTTCTACCTGTATGGACAACTCAAAGAGTCATTGGGAGGTTTAAGGTTTTAATTTGAAGCCACATCATACTAAATGTTGCATAAAAGTTACACAGTGACCTCTCAGGTGTATAGCCAGCTTTCACTACACCAATACAAGGAAGGATGAGGAGGAGGAAGTAGAAGAATGACGTGTGATGTCATAGAACGGACCGGTGTCTGTGGCTAAGGGGATAGTGATACGCGCAGTTTCACAGTTCCCAGACATACCAAGTCGAGGTTCGACATCAGCTGCGCGCGATTTTGAAGCAAACCGCTTTGCGTCGATTTCGATGTAATGAGATGTCGGCTGTTGAAACAGCAATGACATACTACTGAATCGATAAGTCCCTAGTAAATCACAACAGCCAACACATATTCGGGTTGATTGCAACGTTCTGTTGGACAGCCAAAATGAGCCATCTGGACATTTTAAGGGAAACTGAGACGCAAAGACAACTTATCACAAACATCAGAAAGAGAGAGTCAATCGTTTTTTTTTTTTTGTAGATACGTTACTAGTAGTCAAATACTGGGACATGTTGTGACCGGACAGATTTGTGGAATGAGATAAGGAAGGCAGCGTGAGAAGATTCTTGGCAGTCTTGTGTCATGGCACGGAAGGGAGTCAGCACACGAAGTGATCCATGCCGATGGAGATCGTAATTTGTGGAGAGGCATGATCGCCCTCGCCAGCCGGCAAAGAACTGGATGAAGACGAGGGCGGGCGATGTTGCGTCTGTAACCGCTTGGTTCAGATAATGAAACTTCATTTGTTACATCCATGTTTTAAAACAGGATAGAAATTAAAACAGTGTACCGCCGACATTTAACCAGACAGTACTTTGTCACGGCGCCACGGGTGTCCTGCAGGCGGTATCACAGGGCAGATGAACTAAGTGACGTGACAATATAAGTATACTGGTTGCATGTTTCTTAGTGTGGGTCGACCCCTATAACTTCTCTCGTAAACCACTCCGCCCATCACTGTTCCCTCAAGCCACTGTTACGTTCACTGTGGTCACAGTATTTCAGTTTCTCAGACATGTCTCTGCTCATGAGCCAGCTTCCTACCATGTTCATATGTTAGTCGTTAGTCGCGGTTCCATCTTCACGGCAAAGGGTCACACCATAATGCTCCGTTCCTGTGCCAGTGAATATCACACAAAATGCTCCTCACTGTCTCACATGAAAAGTGTAAAAGACAGCAGTCCCGACAAACCAACAGCACGCACAAGAATATAAGCATAAGGCCGCTGCCAGAATTCCAACAGAACAGCCGGCCACTAAAATTTACAGTTATTGGTCAATGGGAGCGGCGTAGTTTGCAGAAAGCAAGTGCTCTTATTCTCACTGGTCCAGGATATTCGAAGAATGTTTCTGTAACATTTAAGCCCAAAAGCTCCCTGTTTCTTCTTTGGTTATTTTGAAATGATCTATGGCTCACATTCGTATGTTGCTACATGAAAGCTGTATGTTCTCAACAATGTTACTGTAGCTTGTCGTGTGGTGTTGAGACGTAGGTTCTTTGTGCTGTTTAATCTCTGCATTTCTATGGTCAATCGACGTCTGCGAGTGAGAGAGGGGTAGAGAAAGAGAGTCAGACAGACTGACAAAGACATAGAGAGACACAGATGAGATAGAAGAAGACACAGAGAGACATAGATAGAGACAGAGATACAGAAGGAGACACAGAGAGAGAGAGAGAGAGAGAGAGAGAGACGGCGAGAGGCAGACAAAGAGAGACATAGAAAGCAAGGAACGGAGAGGCAGAGAGACAGACAGAGACGCAGAGAGACAGTGAGAGACAGGGTGGAAGGACAGCAGAGACATATAGGGACAGAATGGGAAGACAGAGAGAGAGAGAGAGAGAGAGAGAGAGAGAGAGAGAGAGAGATACAGACAGACAGACAGACAGACAGACAGACAGACAGAGACAGAGAGAGAGACAGAGAGACAGACAAAGAGAGAGATATAGAGACAGGTAGAGTTAAATATAATCCTGACAAATATGAAGGGATGCACAGAAAAGTTAGAACATTATGTCTCGAGAAAAATTGCATATAAATTGAAAAACAACACAACAGTAAAAATACCACATTAATGCACAAAAGAATTCAAGAGCTTACTAATATAAGAACACGAACATCAACGATCTACCTATACACAAAAGATGGAAAAACCATAATGGAAATAGATCAGATTTTACAGGTTATGGCCTGATTATGTGAAAAACCGTTATGATTATGTAAAAGAAGAACAGCATGATATTCGAAATAATAATGAAGGACCATCAATTCTGAAGATGGAAGTTCAGAATGCTTTTTATTCATATGAAAAATGGCAACACGACCTGTTCAGACAACATCACAACAGAAATGATCAATGTCTTAGAAGAATATAGAATAGATCGAGTCACCAGACTGCTCAAAACAATATATGATACTGGAGATACACCTTCTGAATTATGTAATTCTATATTTATTGCAATACCAAAGAAATCAGGAGCCCTGGAATGTGATCAAAAACGAACAATTAATATAATGAGCCAAATCATGAAGATTTTGCTAAGAATTATCATGCAAAGAGTTAGGAAGAAAATACAACCCAAAATAGGAGAAGATCAATGTGGGTTTGTAGAAGGCAAGGGTACAGTAAATGCTGTGCATTTGCTTAGAGCATTAATTGAGCGTTCTATAGAAGTAAACAAAGACCTACATCTTTTCTTTGACTACAAGGCTTTCGATAAAGTAAGACATGTCAAACTGATGGGAAAGACCTTAGACTTGTAAAAATCATATATTGCAAACAACAAGCTGCCATAAAAATTGATAATGAAGTAGGTCAATATCTGCCTATTAAGAGAGGTGTGAAACAGAGATGTGTAATGTCTCCATATCTTTTTTTTCCCCGCACAGTGAAAATATTTTCAGAAATGTAGAAGGTATGAAAGGAATCATCAACGGAGTACGTAACATCAATAACGTTCTATATGCGGATAATACAGTATTGATTGTAGACAATGAGTAGGATCTACAACTTTTAGTAGATGCGGTTATTGCACACAGTGAACAACTAGGGTTAGAATTACATTGTAAGAAGGCATATTATGCTCGTCACTAGGAAGAAGAAAATGCCACAATGTAATATACAAGTCAATGGGAATATTCTTAAACAAGTGAATCGGTAAAAGTATCTCGGAATAGTCACAACATCCGATGGGAGATGCCTTGTTGAGATTGTAACAAGAATCGCCATGGTAAAGGTAGCCTTTTGCAAGATGAACAACATACTGACCAATGAAAAGAGGTCTTTTGAAACGAGAATAAGAGTGTTGAGATGCTACATAGAACCCATACTTTTGTTTGTATGAGAAGCATGGACAGTGAGCAGACAAGCTGAAAAAAATCTGTCTGTGGAAATGCGGTTTCTGAGGAAAATACAAAGCATACCACGCACAGACAGAAAAACCAATGACCAAGTACTACAAGAAACATGAAAATCGTACACTGATCAGAGAAATTAGACGTAGACAGTTAAAAGTTTGGTCACGTTATGAGAAGAAATACATCAAGGAACTTGGTGACAACTGGCAAGATCGAGAGAAGGAGAATAAGGGAAAAGACAGGGAAGTAAATACCTGGATGGCTTGGCTACGTGTTATGGCCGAGACAAGAAAACTGAGCTGATCCACGTCTTTTGGTGATGAGTGAGATGGCGAAACATGGCTGGCCCACGCTGATCGGCATGGCACATGATGAATGAATGACCCTAGTTTGGCTGTACAATTGGGAGGTCACACTTGGCGATATATTTGAAGACCAACCAAGCCGGTCTCCCTGGCGAAGGTATAAAGACTTTTTCGAAATCCCGTATATCCACGTAGGGTAACACAGCTGCGCGAGATTCGGCTGCGGATCGCGTAGCGTTGGTTACTTACGGGATTATGTGAGCCGGTCGCTCAGAAAGCAATGACAATTTACTGAGTGTAATCTTGCCAAGACATCAACAACAGCGGTAAAATGCTGGTGTTGACAGCAATGTCCTGTAAATAGGATATGCGACCAAAAAATAATTGTCTACTAAAGAGAGAATTTCCGACTGAAGGGAAGATTGTCGACTAAAGGGATGTAACTCTACTTTTGATTTTCATGTTCATTAAGGGTTAGTGAACATAGCTTCTCAATTTCCCGACATTCTTCTTCTACATTTTATCCCCCATTAGGGAATAGGTCCTCCACCAACCCATACCACATTGTCCCATCTTTCGCTATCTCCTGCAGCTCGCTCCATGCCCTCCTAATATCCTTCATCTCTGCCTGTAATTCTCTTCTTCATATGTGTTTAAGTCCCCTGTTCTTTCTTTCACCTTGTGCTTTCCCGACAAGAGATTGTCTAGTTATATTGTCCTCAGGTTGTCTCAGTGTGTGTCCTATCTTGTAGGTTCCAGACAAGAGATTGTCTAGTTATATTGTCCTCAGGTTTTCTCAGTGTGTGTCCTATCTTGTAGGTTCCAGACAAGAGATTGTCTTGTTATATTGTCCTCAGGTTTTCTCAGTGTGTGTCCTATCTTGTAGGTTCCAGACAAGAGATTGTCTTGTTATATTGTCCTCAGGTTTTCTCAGTGTGTATCCTATCTTGTAGGTTCCAGACAAGAGATTGTCTTGTTATATTGTCCTCAGGTTTTCTCAGTGTGTATCCTATCTTGTAGGTTCCAGACAAGAGATTGTCTTGTTATATTGTCCTCAGGTTTTCTCAGTGTGTATCCTATCTTGTGGGTTCCAGACAAGAGATTGTCTAGTTATATTGTCCTCAGGTTTTCTCAGTGTGTGTCCTATCTTGTAGGTTCCCGACAAGAGATTGTCTAGTTATATTGTCCTCAGATTTTCTCAGTGTGTGTCCTATCTTGTGGGTTCCCGACAAGAGATTGTCTAGTTATATTGTCCTCAGGTTGTCTCAGTGTGTGTCCTATCTTGTAGGTTCCCGACAAGAGATTGTCTAGTTATATTGTCCTCAGGTTTTCTCAGTGTGTGTCCTATCTTGTAGGTTCCCGACAAGAGATTGTCTAGTTATATTGTCCTCAGGTTTTCTCAGTGTGTGTCCTATCTTGTAGGTTCCCGACAAGAGATTGTCTAGTTATATTGTCCTCAGGTTTTCTCAGTGTGTGTCCTATCTTGTAGGTTCCCGACAAGAGATTGTCTAGTTATATTGTCCTCAGGTTTTCTCAGTGTGTGTCCTATCTTGTGGGTTCCAGACAAGAGATTGTCTAGTTATATTGTCCTCAGGTTTTCTCAGTGTGTGTCCTATCTTGTGGGTTCCAGACAAGAGATTGTCTAATTATATTGTCCTCAGGTTTTCTCAGTGTGTGTCCTATCTTGTAGGTTCCCGACAAAAGATTGTCTAGTTATATTGTCCTCAGGTTTTCTCAGTGTGTGTCCTATCTTGTGGGTTCCAGACAAGAGATTGTCTAGTTATATTGTCCTCAGGTTTTCTCAGTGTGTGTCCTATCTTGTAGGTTCCCGACAAGAGATTGTCTAGTTATATTGTCCTCAGGTTTTCTCAGTGTGTGTCCTATCTTGTGGGTTCCAGACAAGAGATTGTCTTGTTATATTGTCCTCAGATTTTCTCAGTGTGTGTCCTAGCTTGTGGGTTCCAGACAAGAGATTGTCTAGTTATATTGTCCTCAGGTTTTCTCAGTGTGTATCCTATCTTGTGGGTTCCAGACAAGAGATTGTCTAGTTATATTGTCCTCAGATTTTCTCAGTGTGTGTCCTATCTTGTAGGTTCCCGACAAGAGATTGTCTAGTTATATTGTCCTCAGATTTTCTCAGTGTGTGTCCTATCTTGTGGGTTCCAGACAAGAGATTGTCTAGTTATATTGTCCTCAGGTTTTCTCAGTGTGTGTCCTATCTTGTGGGTTCCAGACAAGAGATTGTCTTGTTATATTGTCCTCAGATTTTCTCAGTCTGTGTCCTAGCTTGTGGGTTCCAGACAAGAGATTGTCTAGTTATATTGTCCTAAGATTTTCTCAGTGTGTGTCCTATCTTGTAGGTTCCCGACAAGAGATTGTCTACTTATATTGTCCTCAGATTTTCTCAGTATGTGTCCTATCTTGTAGGTTCCAGACAAGAGATTGCCTAGTTATATTGTCCTCAGATTTTCTCAGTATGTGCCCTATCTTGTAAGTTCCCGTCAAGAGATTGTCTAGTTATATTGTCCTCAGATTTTCTCAGTGTGTGTCCTATCCAGGGCCAGTATCTTGTCCTCACCTCTTTATTCACTGAGATTTGTCCTGTTCTCCCCATGAGCTCCAAGATGGTGATTGTGTCTTACCATTTTATTCCCTATATTCTTCACAGACACAAATTAGTGAATGCTTGTAGTTCATTTATACTTCTTTTATTTGTTCTTCCTATTTCCGACAAAGCCAAAATTTCGAAGATAGCCGTGAGCGGTTTGCAAGCTGGTCGCTATGATTTCAATGCTTCGAGGCGGCGGCCGTGCAGAAAATATTGACACACTACTGAATGTAAAATTGCAAGGTAAATCAGACACAGCCAATAAATGCAGGGGTTAATTGCAGCGTCGCGTCAAATATTGATGCAACCGACTTTAAAACCTCGGTTAACTTCCTAGGTTCTAATCTGTTTAAGATTATCCACTTCTTTCTTCTGGAATTCGTTACAAACCCACCAGGGCCTGCTGATCGAGCAAGTCTGGAGTCTGGAGTCTGGAGTATCTGGGACTGTTCTGGGAGATGAGAGGCCTCATCACTCCTCGATTGCCGATTGACCTTTACAAATATGGCGCTAGGACCACGTGATCAGTACGTCCCAAAACAAGAACAGGGTTTGTGTTCTTTTTTAAAAGAAATCTATTTGTAACTTAACCTCCTTAAAAAAGAAAATACCATCATCATGTGGCATGTCGATAAGCGTGGGAGGTCATGGATCGCCATCTCATACGATCAGCAGAGTCTTAGGTCAGACCGGTGTTCTTGTCCTGTTATGCTAGACACAGAAATTATTGACGTTTAATACCCGGATGCTTTAGCGGGGTCAACTGGAGACGTCAAGAACTTATAGATTTAGCGGAGTCAGCAAGTGTGACAAAACGGAATTGCACTTCCGGATGGGGCACCCGAATCCCCACTCTGCGGTATCCCATTTTTATGGGTGTACAGTATGGTAGTGTGTGTATGGGTCTATTTTTCGGTGTCCAGTACAAGCTTCGACCATCTTTGGGTTCACGAGAAGCTTGTAGTCCAACTTAAGTGAAATTCACTGTCCCGAGAAAGATATCGCGCTATACTCTCGATAGTCTTTTTGCGAGGTATACAATTAAGTCTATCAGAAGGTCGCGTCATTCGATTTGACGACACTTCCGGAGAGGGCTAATAACGGAATTCACAGATGATCTCTAATTTGAAAAGGTCGTCTCTTGCGTTAATGGATTCATGTCATCTGAAGGCAGAGAGGCCAGTCTATTGAAGGGTAGGGAGCTACCCTGAAGATCCTGTGAATCCTAATCTACCGTCAAGATGAAGTCCTGTCTACAGTCAATTATCTAAACTTCTGGGGATCCAGATAAAGAGGGACAGTGGTGGCTCTCTGGATGCTAGTGGAGCACATTCTGTTGCTGATTGGTTCCTACAGGAAAGGAACCCTTATTGTTTTCCTGTTGTACGTGTTCGATTGATGTGTCGCTGAGGAGAAGACTTCCCTCCAGTCAACTGATCGAAAAAGACTGGGCCAGCGATTAAGGTCTGGTAGAAGAGGCAGCCGTGTGGCCGAAAGAACTGTAGTTTCCCAGGCTCAAGTCCGAAAAAGTTCATGGAGTTCCAGGACGATCAGGTGAATGCTATCCCACCACCTGTGCCTACATCACTTACACTACATAATACTGACCAGAGGCTTGTGGGATGAGGAAACTTTCCTCCCGACAACTCTCGCCATACTCAGTCTTTCTGTCTGTCTTGTACTTGAATGTCGTTTTGGAGTCTGAATCGTTATTAAAGACTCATATTTTACCTGTCTGATGAGCGTTATATGATAGTCTGTTGGTGATCCGTTTGTCTGTAATAATCTTATATGAAATCAGCGTCCTGCATAGTCCCGATGGCAACGAGGTAATAGCAGACAGAAGACATAACCCAAATTAACAAAGGTCTTGACAACCACTGAGATCCGGGCCAGTGTTGTCACACGACAGCAAGAGAGGTCAAAAACATATTGTTTCAGCGGAACCAGTCAGAGACGGCAAGAACATATTATTTTAGCAGAGTTTCCCATAGACGTCAAGAACATATTGTTTTAGCGGAGTCAACTAGAGATGTCAAGAACATATTGTTTTAGCTTGCCAGCGACGTCAAGAACATATTGTTTTAGCGGAGTCAACTAGAGATGTCAAGAACATATTGTTTTAGCGGAGTCAACTAGAGATGTCAAGAACATATTGTTTTAGCGGAGTCAACTAGAGATGTCAAGAACATATTGTTTTAGCGGAGTCAACTAGAGATGTCAAGAACATATTGTTTTAGCGGAGTCAACTAGAGATGTCAAGAACATATTGTTTTAGCGGAGTCAACTAGAGACGTCAAGAACTATTGTTTCAGCGGAATCAGCCAGAGACGGCAAGAACATATTGTTTTAGCTGAGTTCCCCAGAGACGCAGAGAACATATTGTTTTAGCGGAGTCAACTAGAGATGTGAAGAACATATTGTTTTAGCGGAGTCAGATAGAGATGTCAAGAACATATTGTTTTAGCGGAGTCAACTAGAGATGTCAAGAACATATTGTTTTAGCGGAGTCAAATAGAGATGTCAAGAACATATTGTTTTAGCGGAGTCAACTAGAGATGTCAAGAACATATTGTTTTAGCGGAGTCAACTAGAGATGTCAAGAACATATTGTTTTATCGGAGTCAACTAGAGATGTCAAGGAAATATTGTTTTAGCGGAGTCAACTAGAGATGACAAGAACATATTGTTTTAGCTGGCCAGCGACGTCAAGAACATATTGTTTTAGCGGGCCAGCGACGTCAAGACCATAATGTTTTAGCGGAGTCAACTAGAGATGTCAAGAACATATTGTTTTAACGGAGTCAACTAGAGACGTCAAGAACATATTGTTTTAGCGGTCTAAGCCAGCGACGTCAAGAACATATTGTTTTAGCTGTCCCAGCCAGCGACGTCAAGAACATATTGTTTTAGCGGGCCAGCGACGTCAAGAACATAATGTTTTAGCGGAGTCAACTAGAGACGTCAAGAACATATTGTTTTAGGGAAGTCAACTATAGACGACAAGAACATATTGTTTTAGCGGAGTCAACTAGAGACGTCAAGAACATATTGTTTTAGCGGAGTCAACTAGAGATGTCAAGAACATATTGTTTTAGCGGAGTCAACTAGAGATGTCAAGAACATATTGTTTTAGCGGAGTCAACTAAAGATGTCAAGAACATATTGTTTTAGCGGAGTCAACTAAAGATGTCAAGAACATATTGTTTAAGCGGTGTTAGTAAGAGATGTCAAGAACATATTATTTTAGCGGAGTTTCCCATAGACGACAAGAACATATTATTTTAGCAGAGTTTCCCATAGACGTCAAGAACATATTTATTTAGCGGTGTCAGTCAGAGATGTCAAGAACATATTGTTTTAGCGGAGTCAACTAGAGATGTCAAGAACATATTGTTTTAGCGTAGTCAACTAGAAATGTCAAGAACATATTGTTTTAGCTGGCCAGCGACGTCAAGAACATATTGTTTTAGCGGAGTCAACTAGAGATGTCAAGAACATATTGTTTTAGCGGAGTCAACTAGAGATGTCAAGAACATATTGTTTTAGCGGAGTCAACTAGAGATGTCAAGAACATATTGTTTTAGCGGAGTCAACTAGAGATGTCAAGAACATATTGTTTTAGCGGAGTCAACTAGAGATGTCAAGAACATATTGTTTTAGCGGAGTCAACTAGAGACGTCAAGAACTATTGTTTCAGCGGAATCAGCCAGAGACGGCAAGAACATATTGTTTTAGCTGAGTTCCCCAGAGACGCCAAGAACATATTGTTTTAGCGGAGTCAACTAGAGATGTCAAGAACATATTGTTTTAGCGGAGTCAGCTAGAGATGTCAAGAACATATTGTTTTAGCGGAGTCTACTAGAGATGTCAAGAACATATTGTTTTAGCGGAGTCAACTAGAGATGTCAAGAACATATTGTTTTAGCGGAGTCAACTAGAGACGCCAAGAACATATTGTTTTAGCGGAGTCAACTAGAGATGTCAAGAACATATTGTTTTAGCGGAGTCAACTAGAGATGTCAAGAACATATTGTTTTAGCGGAGTCAACTAGAGATGTCAAGAACATATTGTTTTAGCGGAGTCAACTAGAGATATCAAGAACATATTGTTTTAGCGGAGTCAACTAGAGACGCCAAGAACATATTGTTTTAGCGGAGTCAACTAGAGATGTCAAGAACATATTGTTTTAGCGGAGTCAACTAGAGATGTCAAGAACATATTGTTTTAGCGGAGTCAACTAGAGATGTCAAGAACATATTGTTTTAGCGGAGTCAACTAGAGATGTCAAGAACATATTGTTTTAGCGGAGTCAACTAGAGATGTCAAGGACATATTGTTTTAGCGGAGTCAACTAGAGATGACAAGAACATATTGTTTTAGCTGGCCAGCGACGTCAAGAACATATTGTTTTAGCGGAGTCAACTAGAGACGTCAAGAACATATTATTTTAGCGGTCTAAGCCAGCGACGTCAAGAACATATTGTTTTAGCGGTCTCAGCCAGCGACGTCAAGAACATATTGTTTTAGCGGGCCAGCGACGTCAAGAACATATTGTTTTAGCGGAGACAACTAGAGACGTCAAGAACATATTGTTTTAGGCGAGTCAACTATAGACGACAAGAACATATTGATTTAGCGGAGTCAACTAGAGACGTCAAGAACATATTGTTTTAGCGGAGTCAACTAGAGATGTCAAGAACATATTGTTTTAGCGGAGTCAACTAGAGATGTCAAGAACATATTGTTTTAGCGGAGTCAACTAGAGATGTCACGAACATATTGTTTTAGCGGAGTCAACTAAAGATGTCAAGAACATATTGTTTTAGCGGAGTCAACTAAAGATGTCAAGAACATATTGTTTTAGCGGGCCAGCGACGTCAAGAACATATTGTTTTAGCGGGCCAGCGACGACAAGAACATATTGTTTTAGCGGAGTCAACTAGAGACGTCAAGAACATATTGTTTTAGCGGTCTCAGCCAGTGACATCAAGAACATATTGTTTTAGCGGTCTCAGCCAGCGACGTCAAGAACATATTGTTTTAGTGGAGTCAACTAGAGACGTCAAGGACATATTGTTTTAGCGTAGTCAACTAGAGACGTCAAGAACATATTGTTTTAGCGGAGTCACCTAGAGACGTCAAGAACATATTGTTTTAGCGGTCTCAGCCAGCGACGTCAAGAACATATTGTTTTAGCGGTCTCAGCCAGCGACGTCAAGAACATATTGTTTTAGCGGGCCAGCGACGTCAAGATCATATTGTTTTAGCGGAGTCAACTAGAGATGTCAAGAACATATTGTTTTAGCGGAGTCAACTAAAGATGTCAAGAACATATTGTTTTAGCGGTGTTAGTCAGAGATGTCAAGAACATATTATTTTAGCGGAGTTTCCCATAGACGGTAAGAACATATTATTTTAGCAGAGTTTCCCATAGACGTCAAGAACATAATGTTTTAGCGGTGTCAGTCAGAGATGTCAAGAACATATTGTTTTAGCGGAGTCAACTAGAGATGTCAAGAACATATTGTTTTAGCGGAGTCAACTAGAAATGTCAAGAACATATTGTTTTAGCTGGCCAGCGACGTCAAGAACATATTGTTTTAGCGGAGTCAACTAGAGATGTCAAGAACATATTGTTTTAGCGGAGTCAACTAGAGATGTCAAGAACATATTGTTTTAGCGGAGTCAAATAGAGATGTCAAGAACATATTGTTTTAGCGGAGTCAACTAGAGACGTCAAGAACATATTGTTTTAGCGGAGTCAACTAAAGATGTCAAGAACATATTGTTTTAGCTGTGTTAGTCAGAGATGTCAAGAACATATTATTTTAGCGGAGTTTCCCATAGACGGCAAGAACATATTGTTTTAGCGGGCCAGCGACGTCAAGATCATATTGTTTTAGCGGAGTCAACTAGAGATGTCAAGAACATATTGTTTTAGCGGAGTCAACTAAAGATGTCAATAACATATTGTTTTAGCGGTGTTAGTCAGAGATGTCAAGAACATATTATTTTAGCGGAGTTTCCCATAGACGGTAAGAACATATTATTTTAGCAGAGTTTCCCATAGACGTCAAGAACATAATGTTTTAGCGGTGTCAGTCAGAGATGTCAAGAACATATTGTTTTAGCGGAGTCAACTAGAGATGTCAAGAACATATTGTTTTAGCGGAGTCAACTAGAAATGTCAAGAACATATTGTTTTAGCTGGCCAGCGACGTCAAGAACATATTGTTTTAGCGGAGTCAACTAGAGATGTCAAGAACATATTGTTTTAGCGGAGTCAACTAGAGATGTCAAGAACATATTGTTTTAGCGGAGTCAAATAGAGATGTCAAGAACATATTGTTTTAGCGGAGTCAACTAGAGATGTCAAGAACATATTGTTTTAGCGGAGTCAACTAAAGATGTCAAGAACATATTGTTTTAGCTGTGTTAGTCAGAGATGTCAAGAACATATTATTTTAGCGGAGTTTCCCATAGACGGCAAGAACATATTATTTTAGCAGAGTTTCCCATAGACGTCAAGAACATATTGTTTTAGCGGTGTCAGTCAGAGATGTCAAGAACATATTGTTTTAGCGGAGTCAACTAGAGACGTCAAGAACATATTGTTTTAGGCGAGTCAACTATAGACGACAAGAACATATTGATTTAGCGGAGTCAACTAGAGACGTCAAGAACATATTGTTTTAGCGGAGTCAACTAGAGATGTCAAGAACATATTGTTTTAGCGGAGTCAACTAGAGATGTCAAGAACATATTGTTTTAGCGGAGTCAACTAGAGATGTCACGAACATATTGTTTTAGCGGAGTCAACTAAAGATGTCAAGAACATATTGTTTTAGCGGAGTCAACTAAAGATGTCAAGAACATATTGTTTTAGCGGGCCAGCGACGTCAAGAACATATTGTTTTAGCGGGCCAGCGACGACAAGAACATATTGTTTTAGCGGAGTCAACTAGAGACGTCAAGAACATATTGTTTTAGCGGTCTCAGCCAGTGACATCAAGAACATATTGTTTTAGCGGTCTCAGCCAGCGACGTCAAGAACATATTGTTTTAGTGGAGTCAACTAGAGACGTCAAGGACATATTGTTTTAGCGTAGTCAACTAGAGACGTCAAGAACATATTGTTTTAGCGGAGTCACCTAGAGACGTCAAGAACATATTGTTTTAGCGGTCTCAGCCAGCGACGTCAAGAACATATTGTTTTAGCGGTCTCAGCCAGCGACGTCAAGAACATATTGTTTTAGCGGGCCAGCGACGTCAAGATCATATTGTTTTAGCGGAGTCAACTAGAGATGTCAAGAACATATTGTTTTAGCGGAGTCAACTAAAGATGTCAAGAACATATTGTTTTAGCGGTGTTAGTCAGAGATGTCAAGAACATATTATTTTAGCGGAGTTTCCCATAGACGGTAAGAACATATTATTTTAGCAGAGTTTCCCATAGACGTCAAGAACATAATGTTTTAGCGGTGTCAGTCAGAGATGTCAAGAACATATTGTTTTAGCGGAGTCAACTAGAGATGTCAAGAACATATTGTTTTAGCGGAGTCAACTAGAAATGTCAAGAACATATTGTTTTAGCTGGCCAGCGACGTCAAGAACATATTGTTTTAGCGGAGTCAACTAGAGATGTCAAGAACATATTGTTTTAGCGGAGTCAACTAGAGATGTCAAGAACATATTGTTTTAGCGGAGTCAAATAGAGATGTCAAGAACATATTGTTTTAGCGGAGTCAACTAGAGACGTCAAGAACATATTGTTTTAGCGGAGTCAACTAAAGATGTCAAGAACATATTGTTTTAGCTGTGTTAGTCAGAGATGTCAAGAACATATTATTTTAGCGGAGTTTCCCATAGACGGCAAGAACATATTGTTTTAGCGGGCCAGCGACGTCAAGATCATATTGTTTTAGCGGAGTCAACTAGAGATGTCAAGAACATATTGTTTTAGCGGAGTCAACTAAAGATGTCAAGAACATATTGTTTTAGCGGTGTTAGTCAGAGATGTCAAGAACATATTATTTTAGCGGAGTTTCCCATAGACGGTAAGAACATATTATTTTAGCAGAGTTTCCCATAGACGTCAAGAACATAATGTTTTAGCGGTGTCAGTCAGAGATGTCAAGAACATATTGTTTTAGCGGAGTCAACTAGAGATGTCAAGAACATATTGTTTTAGCGGAGTCAACTAGAAATGTCAAGAACATATTGTTTTAGCTGGCCAGCGACGTCAAGAACATATTGTTTTAGCGGAGTCAACTAGAGATGTCAAGAACATATTGTTTTAGCGGAGTCAACTAGAGATGTCAAGAACATATTGTTTTAGCGGAGTCAAATAGAGATGTCAAGAACATATTGTTTTAGCGGAGTCAACTAGAGATGTCAAGAACATATTGTTTTAGCGGAGTCAACTAAAGATGTCAAGAACATATTGTTTTAGCTGTGTTAGTCAGAGATGTCAAGAACATATTATTTTAGCGGAGTTTCCCATAGACGGCAAGAACATATTATTTTAGCAGAGTTTCCCATAGACGTCAAGAACATATTGTTTTAGCGGTGTCAGTCAGAGATGTCAAGAACATATTGTTTTAGCGGAGTCAACTAGAGATGTCAAGAACATATTGTTTTAGCGGAGTCAACTAGAAATGTCAAGAACATATTGTTTTAGCTGGCCAGCGACGTCAAGAACATATTGTTTAAGCGGAGTCAACTAGAGATGTCAAGAACATATTGTTTTAGCGGAGTCAACTAGAGATGTCAAGAACATATTGTTTTAGCGGAGTCAACTAGAGATGTCAAGAACATATTGTTTTAGCGGAGTCAACTAGAGATGTCAAGAACATATTGTTTTAGCGGAGTCAACTAGAGATGTCAAGAACATATTGTTTTAGCGGAGTCAACTAGAGACGTCAAGAGCTATTGTTTCAGCGGAATATGCCAGAGACGGCAAGAACATATTGTTTTAGCTGAGTTCCCCAGCGACGCCAAGAACATATTGTTTTAGCGGAGTCAACTAGAGATGTCAAGAACATATTGTTTTAGCGGAGTCAGCTAGAGATGTCAAGAACATATTGTTTTAGCGGAGTCAACTAGAGATGTCAAGAACATATTGTTTTAGCGGAGTCAACTAGAGATGTCAAGAACATATTGTTTTAGCGGAGTCAACTAGAGACGCCAAGAACATATTGTTTTAGCGGAGTCAACTAGAGATGTCAAGAACATATTGTTTTAGCGGAGTCAACTAGAGATGTCAAGAACATATTGTTTTAGCGGAGTCAACTAGAGATGTCAAGAACATATTGTTTTAGCGGAGTCAACTAGAGATGTCAAGAACATATTGTTTTAGCGGAGTCAACTAGAGACGCCAAGAACATATTGTTTTAGCGGAGTCAACTAGAGATGTCAAGAACATATTGTTTTAGCGGAGTCAACTAGAGATGTCAAGAACATATTGTTTTAGCGGAGTCAACTAGAGATGTCAAGAACATATTGTTTTAGCGGAGTCAACTAGAGATGTCAATGACATATTGTTTTAGCGGAGTCAACTAGAGATGACAGAACATATTGATTTAGCTGGCCAGCGACGTCAAGAACATATTGTTTTAGCGGAGTCAACTAGAGACGTCAAGAACATATTGTTTTAGCGGTCTAAGCCAGCGACGTCAAGAACATATTGTTTTAGCGGTCTCAGCCAGCGACGTCAAGAACATATTGTTTTAGCGGGCCAGTGACGTCAAGAACATATTATTTTAGCGGAGTCAACTAGAGACGTCAAGAACATATTGTTTTAGGGGAGTCAACTATAGACGACAAGAACATATTGTTTTAGCGGAGTCAACTAGAGACGTCAAGAATATATTGTTTTAGCGGAGTCAACTAGAGATGTCAAGAACATATTGTTTTAGCGGAGTCAACTAGAGATGTCAAGAACATATTGTTTTAGCGGAGTCAACTAGAGATGTCACGAACATATTGTTTTAGCGGAGTCAACTAAAGATGTCAAGAACATATTGTTTTAGCGGAGTCAACTAAAGATGTCAAGAACATATTGTTTTAGCGGGCCAGCGACGTCAAGAACATATTGTTTTAGCGGGCCAGCGACGACAAGAACATATTGTTTTAGCGGAGTCAACTATAGACGTCAAGAACATATTGTTTTAGCGGTCACAGCCAGTGACATCAAGAACATATTGTTTTAGCGGTCTCAGCCAGCGACGTCAAGAACATATTGTTTTAGTGGAGTCAACTAGAGACGTCAAGGACATATTGTTTTAGCGGAGTCAACTAGAGACGTCAAGAACATATTGTTTTAGCGGTCTCAGCCAGCGACGTCAAGAACATATTGTTTTAGCGGTCTCAGCCAGCGACGTCAAGAACATATTGTTTTAGCGGGCCAGCGACGTCAAGATCATATTGTTTTAGCGGAGTCAACTAGAGACGTCAAGAACATATTGTTTTAGGGGAGTCAACGATAGACGTCATGAACTATTGTTTCAGCGGAATCAGCCAGAGACGGCAAGAACATATTGTTTTAGCTGAGTTCCCCAGAGACGCCAAGAACATATTGTTTTAGCGGAGTCAACTAGGGATGTCAAGAACATATTGTTTTAGCGGAGTCAGCTAGAGATGTCAATAACATATTGTTTTAGCGGAGTCATCTAGAGATGTCAAGAACATATTGTTTTAGCGGAGTCAACTAGAGATGTCAAGAACATATTGTTTTAGCGGAGTCAACTAAAGATGTCAAGAACATATTGTTTTAGCGGGCCAGCGACGTCAAGAACATATTGTTTTAGCGGGCCAGCGACGTCAAGAACATATTGTTTTAGCGGAGTCAACTAGAGACGCCAAGAACATATTGTTTTAGCGGTCTCAGCCAGTGACATCAAGAACATATTGTTTTAGCGGTCTCAGCCAGCGACGTCAAGAACATATTGTTTTAGCGGAGTCAACTAGAGACGTCAAGGACATATTGTTTTAGCGAAGTCAACTAGAGATGTCAAGAACATATTGTTTTAGCGGAGTCAACTAAAGATGTCAAGATCATATTGTTTTAGAGGGCCAGCGACGTCAAGAACATATTGTTTTAGCGGAGTCAACTAGAGATGTCAAGAACATATTGTTTTAGCGGTCTCAGCCAGCGACGTCAAGAACATATTGTTTTAGCGGTATCAGCAAGCGACATCAAGAACATATTGTTTTAGCGGTCTCAGCCAGCGATGTCAAGAACATATTGTTTTAGCGGGCCAACGACGTCAAGAACATATTGTTTTATCGGAGTCAACTAGAGATGTCAAGAACATATTGTTTTAGCGGTCTCAGCCAGCGACGTCAAGAACATATTGTTTTAGCGGTCTCAGCAAGCGACATCAAGAACATATTGTTTTAGCGGAGTCAACTAGAGACGTCAAGGACATATTGTTTTAGCGAAGTCAACTAGAGATGTCAAGAACATATTGTTTTAGCGGAGTCAACTAAAGATGTCAAGATCATATTGTTTTAGAGGGCCAGCGACGTCAAGAACATATTGTTTTAGCGGAGTCAACTAGAGATGTCAAGAACATATTGTTTTAGCGGTCTCAGCCAGCGACGTCAAGAACATATTGTTTTAGCGGTATCAGCAAGCGACATCAAGAACATATTGTTTTAGCGGTCTCAGCCAGCGATGTCAAGAACATATTGTTTTAGCGGGCCAACGACGTCAAGAACATATTGTTTTATCGGAGTCAACTAGAGATGTCAAGAACATATTGATTTAGCGGTCTCAGCCAGCGACGTCAAGAACATATTGTTTTAGCGGTCTCAGCAAGCGACATCAAGAACATATTGTTTTAGCGGAGTCAACTAGAGATGTCAAGAACATATTGTTTTAGCGGAGTCAACTAGAGATGTCAAGAACATATTGTTTTAGCGGAGTCAACTAGAGATGTCAAGAACATATTGTTTTAGCGGTCTCAGCCAGCGTCGTCAAGAACATATTGTTTTAGCGGAGTCAACTAGAGATGTCAAGAACATATTGTTTTAGCGGAGTCAACTAAAGATGTCAAGAACATATTGTTTTAGCGGAGTCAACTAGAGATGTCAAGAACATATTGTTTTAGCGGTCTCAGCCAGCGACGTCAAGAACATATTGTTTTAGCGGAGTCAACTAGAGATGTCAAGAACATATTGTTTTAGCGGAGTCAACTAGAGATGTCAAGAACATATTGTTTTAGCGGAGTCAACTAGAGATGTCAAGAACATATTGTTTTAGCGGAGTCAACTAGAGATGTCAAGAACATATTGTTTTAGCGGAGTCAACTAAAGATGTCAAGAACATATTGTTTTAGCGGGCCAGCGACGTCAAGAACATAATGTTTTAGCGGGCCAGCGACGTCAAGAACATATTGTTTTAGCGGAGTCAACTAGAGACGTCAAGAACATATTGTTTTAGCGGTCTCAGCCAGCGACATCAAGAACATATTGTTTTAGCGGTCTCAGCCAGCGACGTCAAGAACATATTGTTTTAGCGGAGTCAACTAGAGATGTCAAGAACATATTGTTTTAGCGGAGTCAGTTAGAGATGTCAAGAACATATTGTTTTAGCGGAGTCAACTAGAGATGTCAAGAATATATTGTTTTAGCGGTCTCAGCCAGCGACGTCAAGAACATATTGTTTTAGCGGAGTCAACTAGAGATGTCAGGAACATATTGTTTTAGCGGAGTCAGTTAGAGATGTCAAGAACATATTGTTTTATCGGGGCAGCGACGTCAAGAACATATTGTTTTAGCGGGCCAGCGACGTCAAGAACATATTTTTTTAGCGGTCTCAGCCACGGACGTCAAGAACATATTGTTTTAGCGGAGTCAACTAGAGACGCCAAGAACATATTGTTTTAGCGGTCTCAGCCAGTGACATCAAGAACATATTGTTTTAGCGGTCTCAGCCAGCGACGTCAAGAACATATTGTTTTAGCGGAGTCAACTAGAGACGTCAAGGACATATTGTTTTAGCGAAGTCAACTAGAGATGTCAAGAACATATTGTTTTAGCGGAGTCAACTAAAGATGTCAAGATCATATTGTTTTAGAGGGCCAGCGACGTCAAGAACATATTGTTTTAGCGGAGTCAACTAGAGATGTCAAGAACATATTGTTTTAGCGGTCTCAGCCAGCGACGTCAAGAACATATTGTTTTAGCGGTATCAGCAAGCGACATCAAGAACATATTGTTTTAGCGGTCTCAGCCAGCGATGTCAAGAACATATTGTTTTAGCGGGCCAACGACGTCAAGAACATATTGTTTTATCGGAGTCAACTAGAGATGTCAAGAACATATTGTTTTAGCGGTCTCAGCCAGCGACGTCAAGAACATATTGTTTTAGCGGTCTCAGCAAGCGACATCAAGAACATATTGTTTTAGCGGAGTCAACTAGAGACGTCAAGGACATATTGTTTTAGCGAAGTCAACTAGAGATGTCAAGAACATATTGTTTTAGCGGAGTCAACTAAAGATGTCAAGATCATATTGTTTTAGAGGGCCAGAGACGTCAAGAACATATTGTTTTAGCGGAGTCAACTAGAGATGTCAAGAACATATTGTTTTAGCGGTCTCAGCCAGCGACGTCAAGAACATATTGTTTTAGCGGTATCAGCAAGCGACATCAAGAACATATTGTTTTAGCGGTCTCAGCCAGCGATGTCAAGAACATATTGTTTTAGCGGGCCAACGACGTCAAGAACATATTGTTTTATCGGAGTCAACTAGAGATGTCAAGAACATATTGATTTAGCGGTCTCAGCCAGCGACGTCAAGAACATATTGTTTTAGCGGTCTCAGCAAGCGACATCAAGAACATATTGTTTTAGCGGAGTCAACTAGAGATGTCAAGAACATATTGTTTTAGCGGAGTCAACTAGAGATGTCAAGAACATATTGTTTTAGCGGAGTCAACTAGAGATGTCAAGAACATATTGTTTTAGCGGTCTCAGCCAGCGTCGTCAAGAACATATTGTTTTAGCGGAGTCAACTAGAGATGTCAAGAACATATTGTTTTAGCGGAGTCAACTAAAGATGTCAAGAACATATTGTTTTAGCGGAGTCAACTAGAGATGTCAAGAACATATTGTTTTAGCGGTCTCAGCCAGCGACGTCAAGAACATATTGTTTTAGCGGAGTCAACTAGAGATGTCAAGAACATATTGTTTTAGCGGAGTCAACTAGAGATGTCAAGAACATATTGTTTTAGCGGAGTCAACTAGAGATGTCAAGAACATATTGTTTTAGCGGAGTCAACTAGAGATGTCAAGAACATATTGTTTTAGCGGAGTCAACTAAAGATGTCAAGAACATATTGTTTTAGCGGGCCAGCGACGTCAAGAACATAATGTTTTAGCGGGCCAGCGACGTCAAGAACATATTGTTTTAGCGGAGTCAACTAGAGACGTCAAGAACATATTGTTTTAGCGGTCTCAGCCAGCGACATCAAGAACATATTGTTTTAGCGGTCTCAGCCAGCGACGTCAAGAACATATTGTTTTAGCGGAGTCAACTAGAGATGTCAAGAACATATTGTTTTAGCGGAGTCAGTTAGAGATGTCAAGAACATATTGTTTTAGCGGAGTCAACTAGAGATGTCAAGAATATATTGTTTTAGCGGTCTCAGCCAGCGACGTCAAGAACATATTGTTTTAGCGGAGTCAACTAGAGATGTCAGGAACATATTGTTTTAGCGGAGTCAGTTAGAGATGTCAAGAACATATTGTTTTATCGGGGCAGCGACGTCAAGAACATATTGTTTTAGCGGGCCAGCGACGTCAAGAACATATTGTTTTAGCGGAGTCAACTAGAGACGCCAAGAACATATTGTTTTAGCGGTCTCAGCCAGTGACATCAAGAACATATTGTTTTAGCGGTCTCAGCCAGCGACGTCAAGAACATATTGTTTTAGCGGAGTCAACTAGAGACGTCAAGGACATATTGTTTTAGCGAAGTCAACTAGAGATGTCAAGAACATATTGTTTTAGCGGAGTCAACTAAAGATGTCAAGATCATATTGTTTTAGAGGGCCAGCGACGTCAAGAACATATTGTTTTAGCGGAGTCAACTAGAGATGTCAAGAACATATTGTTTTAGCGGTCTCAGCCAGCGACGTCAAGAACATATTGTTTTAGCGGTATCAGCAAGCGACATCAAGAACATATTGTTTTAGCGGTCTCAGCCAGCGATGTCAAGAACATATTGTTTTAGCGGGCCAACGACGTCAAGAACATATTGTTTTATCGGAGTCAACTAGAGATGTCAAGAACATATTGTTTTAGCGGTCTCAGCCAGCGACGTCAAGAACATATTGTTTTAGCGGTCTCAGCAAGCGACATCAAGAACATATTGTTTTAGCGGAGTCAACTAGAGACGTCAAGGACATATTGTTTTAGCGAAGTCAACTAGAGATGTCAAGAACATATTGTTTTAGCGGAGTCAACTAAAGATGTCAAGATCATATTGTTTTAGAGGGCCAGCGACGTCAAGAACATATTGTTTTAGCGGAGTCAACTAGAGATGTCAAGAACATATTGTTTTAGCGGTCTCAGCCAGCGACGTCAAGAACATATTGTTTTAGCGGTATCAGCAAGCGACATCAAGAACATATTGTTTTAGCGGTCTCAGCCAGCGATGTCAAGAACATATTGTTTTAGCGGGCCAACGACGTCAAGAACATATTGTTTTATCGGAGTCAACTAGAGATGTCAAGAACATATTGATTTAGCGGTCTCAGCCAGCGACGTCAAGAACATATTGTTTTAGCGGTCTCAGCAAGCGACATCAAGAACATATTGTTTTAGCGGAGTCAACTAGAGATGTCAAGAACATATTGTTTTAGCGGAGTCAACTAGAGATGTCAAGAACATATTGTTTTAGCGGAGTCAACTAGAGATGTCAAGAACATATTGTTTTAGCGGTCTCAGCCAGCGTCGTCAAGAACATATTGTTTTAGCGGAGTCAACTAGAGATGTCAAGAACATATTGTTTTAGCGGAGTCAACTAAAGATGTCAAGAACATATTGTTTTAGCGGAGTCAACTAGAGATGTCAAGAACATATTGTTTTAGCGGTCTCAGCCAGCGACGTCAAGAACATATTGTTTTAGCGGAGTCAACTAGAGATGTCAAGAACATATTGTTTTAGCGGAGTCAACTAGAGATGTCAAGAACATATTGTTTTAGCGGAGTCAACTAGAGATGTCAAGAACATATTGTTTTAGCGGAGTCAACTAGAGATGTCAAGAACATATTGTTTTAGCGGAGTCAACTAAAGATGTCAAGAACATATTGTTTTAGCGGGCCAGCGACGTCAAGAACATAATGTTTTAGCGGGCCAGCGACGTCAAGAACATATTGTTTTAGCGGAGTCAACTAGAGACGTCAAGAACATATTGTTTTAGCGGTCTCAGCCAGCGACATCAAGAACATATTGTTTTAGCGGTCTCAGCCAGCGACGTCAAGAACATATTGTTTTAGCGGAGTCAACTAGAGATGTCAAGAACATATTGTTTTAGCGGAGTCAGTTAGAGATGTCAAGAACATATTGTTTTAGCGGAGTCAACTAGAGATGTCAAGAATATATTGTTTTAGCGGTCTCAGCCAGCGACGTCAAGAACATATTGTTTTAGCGGAGTCAACTAGAGATGTCAGGAACATATTGTTTTAGCGGAGTCAGTTAGAGATGTCAAGAACATATTGTTTTATCGGGGCAGCGACGTCAAGAACATATTGTTTTAGCGGGCCAGCGACGTCAAGAACATATTTTTTTAGCGGTCTCAGCCACGGACGTCAAGAACATATTGTTTTAGCGGAGTCAACTAGAGATGTCAAGAACATATTGTTTTAGCGGAGTCAGAGAGGTCAAGCACATATTGTTTAAGCAGAGTCAGTCAGAGACGTAAAGACCATATTATTTTAGCGAGTCAGCCAGAAATGCGAAGAACATCTTGTTTTAGTGGGGTCAGCCAGATACGTCAAGAACATATTGTTTTAGTGAGGTCAGCCAGAGACGCCAAGAACATATTGTTTTAGCGGAGTCAGTTAGGGACGTCAAGAACATAGTTTTAGTGCATTCCGCCAAATATGTCAAAAACATGTTCTATAGAAGTTCTTCAGAGACGTCAAGAACATAGTATTTTAGCGGAGTCCGCCAGAGACGTCAAAAACATATTGTCGCAAATTATCGTCTAACTCTGACGTTACGGCACAGGAGACAAGCCAGTATGGACTCCGTCACTATCAAAATATGTCGGAGAGTACTGATACTTCTAGTTCTGCTGGCCACGGAAAGAATAGTAACACAGTAACATATCACGCGTGTCGTGAAAGGAGGTTAGGCCCTCGGAGGTCATCTGGTCGAAAGACTGAGTGTTGTTTCCTGAAAATGGACCTTGGTAGCCAATGTAAGATCTCGGCGTAGAGTGAGTGTCTTTCAAATGTTCTGCTCGACGACAAATGGCGTTAAGATGAGTTGAGCTGAGTCGAGATGAGTTGAGATGAGTTGAGATGAGTTGAGTTGAGTTGAGTTGAGATGAGTTGAGTTGAGTTGAGTTGAGATGAGTTGAGTTGAGTTGAGTGGAGTGGAGTGGAGTGGAGTTGAGTTGAGCTGAGTTGAGATGAGTTGAGATGAGTTGAGCTGAGCTGAGCTGAGTTGAGTTGAGTTGAGTTGAGTTGAGATGAGATGAGATGAGTTGAGTTGAGATGAGTTGAGTTGAGATGAGTTGAGTTGAGTTGAGTGGAGTGGAGTGGAGTTGAGTTGATTTGAGATGAGTTGAGTTGAGTTGAGTTGAGTTGAGATGAGTTGAGTTGAGTTGAGATGAGTTGAGGTGAGTTGAGTGGAGTGGAGTGGAGTGGAGTGGAGTTGAGTTGAGCTGAGTTGAGATGAGTTGAGATGAGTTGAGCTGAGCTGAGCTGAGTTGAGTTGAGTTGAGTTGAGTTGAGATGAGATGAGATGAGTTGAGTTGAGATGAGTTGAGTTGAGATGAGTTGAGTTGAGTTGAGTGGAGTGGAGTGGAGTGGAGTTGAGTTGATTTGAGATGAGTTGAGTTGAGTTGAGTTGAGTTGAGATGAGTTGAGTTGAGTTGAGATGAGTTGAGTTGAGATGAGTTGAGTTGAGTTGAGTGGAGTGGAGTGGAGTGGAGTTGAGTTGATTTGAGATGAGTTGAGTTGAGTTGAGTTGAGTTGAGTTGAGATGAGTTGAGTTGAGTTGAGATGAGTTGAGGTGAGTTGAGAACCGACATTCCAGCACTTGGAACAGTAGCAAACGCGCTCCGTCCTCATCTGCAACAGATACTCTTCTACCACGTCACGATGGTTTCCAGTGTCTCTCTTTCCGTTCCGTGGCGACGGCGTTACGGACGCAATTCGTAATCCCGCATACCGCGTTCGAAACACAGCTGTGGACGATTTTTCAGCAGACCGCCTTGCGTTGGGCGTTGTATAAACTGGAATGAGTGCCGGTCGTTCAGAAAGCAATGGCAAACTACTGAACGTATATATGCACACAAACAATAAAAAAAAAAGCTGGGGTTGACTTCCAGGTCCTGTAAAGAATATGCAGCTATCTTAGATAACTCTTTTCATGACAGACCCAACGAACATTGGTAGTCTCTTTCTGATAGGTGCATGTAATGTTGTACAATCATTGGTCATCTCTTTCTGATAGTTGAATAATGTTCTACAATCACTGGTCATCTCTTTCTTATAGTTGTATATAATGTTCTACAATCATTAGTCATCTCTTTCTGATAGTTGTATATAATGCTCTACAATCATTCGTCATCTCTTTCTGATAGTTGTATATAATGTTCTACAATCATTCGTCATCGTTTTCTGATAGTTGTATATAATGTTCTACAATCATTAGTCATCTCTTTCTGATAGTTGTATATAATGTTCTAAAATAATTGGTCATCTCTTTCTGATAGTTGTATATAATGTTCTACAATAATTGGTCATCTCTTTCTGATAGTTGTATATAATGTTCTACAATCATTGGTCATCTCTTTCTGATAGTTGTATATAATATTCTACAATCATTGATCATCTCTTTCTGATAGTTGTATATAATGTTGTACAATCATTGGTCATCTCTTTCTGATAGTTGAATAATGTTCTACAATCACTGGTCATCTCTTTCTTATAGTTGTATATAATGTTCTACAATCATTAGTCATCTCTTTCTGATAGTTGTATATAATGCTCTACAATCATTCGTCATCTCTTTCTGATAGTTGTATATAATGTTCTACAATCATTCGTCATCGTTTTCTGATAGTTGTATATAATGTTCTACAATCATTAGTCATCTCTTTCTGATAGTTGTATATAATGTTCTAAAATAATTGGTCATCTCTTTCTGATAGTTGTATATAATGTTCTACAATAATTGGTCATCTCTTTCTGATAGTTGTATATAATGTTCTACAATCATTGGTCATCTCTTTCTGATAGTTGTATATAATATTCTACAATCATTGATCATCTCTTTCTGATAGTTGTATATAATGTTCTACAATCATTGGACATCTCTTTCTGATAGTTGTATATAATGTTCTACACACATTGGTCATCTCTTTCTGATAGTTGTATATAATGTTCTACAATCATTGGTCATCTCTTTCTGATAGTTGTATATAATGTTCTACAATCATTGGTCATCTCTTTCTGATAGTTGTATATAATGGTCTACAATTATTGGTCATCTCTTTCTGATAGTTGTATATAATGCTCTACAATCATTGGTCATCTCTTTCTGATAGTTGTATATAATGTTCTACAATCATTAGTCATCTCTTTCTGATAGTTGTATATAATGTTCTACAATCATTAGTAATCTCTTTCTGATAGTTGTATATAATGTTCTACAATCATTCGTCATCTCTTTCTGATAATTGTATATAATGTTCTACAATCATTAGTCATCTCTTTCTGATAGTTGTATATAATGTTCTACAATCATTGGTCATCTCTTTCTTATAGTTGTATATAATGCTCTACAATTATTAGTCGTCATCTCTTTCTGATAGTTGTATATAATGCTCTACAATCATTAGTCATCTCTTTCTGATAGTTGTATATAATGTTCTACAATCATTCGTCATCTCTTTCTGATAGTTGTATATGATGTTCTACAATCATTAATCATCTCTTTCTGATAGTTGTATATAATGTTCTACAATCATTAGTAATCTCTTTCTGATAGTTGTATATAATGTTCTACAATTATTAGTCATCTCTTTCTGATAGTTGTATATAATGTTCTACAATCATTGATCATCTCTTTCTGATAGTTGTATATAATGGTCTACAATCATTGGTCATCTCTTTCTGATAGTTGTATATAATGCTCTACAATCATTGGTCATCTCTTTCTGATAGTTGTATATAATGTTCTACAATCATTAGTAATCTCTTTCTGATAGTTGTATATAATGTTCTACAATCATTAGTCATCTCTTTCTGATAGTTGTATATAATGTTCTACAATCATTGGTCATCTCTTTCTAATAGTTGTATATAATGGTCTACAATCATTAGTCATCTCTATCTGATAGTTGTATATAATGCTCTACAATCATTGGTCATCTCTTTCTGATAGTTGTATATAATGTTCTACAATCATTAGTCATCTCTTTCTGATAGTTGTATATAATGTTCTACAATCATTAGTAATCTCTTTCTGATAGTTGTATATAATGTTCTACAATAATTGGTCATCTCTTTCTGATAGTTGTATATAATGTTCTACAATCATTAGTCATCTCTTTCTGATAGTTGTATATAATGTTCTACAATAATTGGTCATCTCTTTCTGATAGTTGTATATAATGTTCTACAATCATTAGTCATCTCTTTCTGATAGTTGTATATAATGTTCTACAATCATTGGTCATCTCTTTCTGATAGTTGTATATAATGGTCTACAATCATTAGTCATCTCTTTCTGATAGTTGTATATAATGCTCTACAATCATTGGTCATCTCTTTCTGATAGTTGTATATAATGTTCTACAATCATTAGTCATCTCTTTCTGATAGTTGTATATAATGTTCTACAATCATTAGTAATCTCTTTCTGATAGTTGTATATAATATTCTACAATCATTGATCATCTCTTTCTGA
>OY992897.1:62815021-62877521 GCA_963921405.1 Cepaea hortensis | reverse complement strand
CCGACGCCCTAGTTCAAAGCGTTTAAACGGGGAAAAACAAATCTCCAACGACCGAATTTGTACAACACAATACAGAAACAATAAAAATGAAGCGGGTGAAGAAAACAGAAAGTTCGTATAGACCTGAGAAGAATGGCAACTCATAAGTGCTCGCATCACAGATTATGTGGTCTGCAATCTGATACTCCCTTATCTAACCTGACGGATCGTTACGCCATAACCAGGTCAGTGTGTCTTCTAGGATTACGAAAACAGAACTCTGGCACTGAGGACGATAAAAAAAAAAAAAAAAACTGGTGTAGGGCCAAACCTGAAAGAGGCTGATTTCTTGCACGTCGTCGTCATGGTTGACAGGGATGTGAGAATGAGTCTGTCACCAGGGACTTGTCGTGTGCTGTGTGTTTTCATGTTGATCTCGGCACAGGCTGGTGAGTGTGGGATCAATTCATCGTTTCTTTCACATGGTTACATAAGTTACAAAGTGCATACAGGATGTTATATGTTACTGATTACACATAATAAAACATCTTCTTCTTCTTCTTCTTCTTCTTCTTCTTCTTCTTCTTCTTCTTCTTCTTCTTCTTCTTCTTCTTCTTCTTCTTCTTCTTCTTCTTCTTCTTCTTCTTCTTCTTCTTCTTCTTCTTCTTCTTCCAACTGACCGGTGTAGGAGTTAAACCCGCTTCCTCGGCATCAGCACACCGGAAGTTTAAAAGCGAGCGCGGTTATCCATTCGTGAATCACAAACAGCCAAAACAATGCCGCGGTTGACTGCGACGTCCTGTAAAGGATATGCAAGGAGCAGGAGGGTGAATGTTAGGACTGTGTGGATAATGTAACGACTCAATGGGACAGTAGGAGTTCAGAAACTAATATACTAATTAATGAACGTATTAAGAGGTTTCTCTAGACGAGCTGCACACACAGAGCTGAACTGATGTGGACGCTAACGTTGCTCTTGTAAACATGTATGGTTTTGTCATCTCATCTCATCTCATCTCATCTCGTCTCATATCATCTCATCTTGTTCTTCTTGTACCTTGCGGTGTCGAGGTGAAGCATAAACAGCGGGCGAGTGCCCGTGTATGGGCTTCATACATCGAGGTTCCCATGGACTCTGTTATTCCCTCTGTCCTTAGTTTACATGGTAGGCCTCTTCCTCTGGTCCCATTTGATCTGTACATCATTGATTGTTGTGCTATACTATCAGCTGGTAACCCAGTTATATAACCAAACGATTTCACTTGCTGTTTTCTAATGGAATCTAGCGCTGCCATAACCCTTATTTTGTCCTGTTTTCATCACTTCTGATTTTCACTCGTCTGGATACATTGAGTATTCTTCTCGGGAATCACATTTCCATTGATGTAATTTTGTCTCTTTTCCTGTCATTGTCCAGCGTTGACATTGGTATCATAGAGTTGGGAGAAAGATTGTGTTGTCAGAGCTTATTTTAGTATCTACTGATACATGTTTGTTCTTTAGTATGATTTTCTGTATGCTGAAATCACGACGAGTTCTCATTGTCTTACAGTTTCAGAGCTCATCTTTCAGCAAGAGGCAACAAATTCAAGGCTGACCATCTTGTGTAAGATCCCAGAGCCGGCCGCTGACAAACTGACCCACATCGATGTCATGGTCATCTCCAAACTCGAAGGGAACAACCGGACCAACCTGGCTGCCGTCTCCATCTTCTTCAACCAGGGCAACCCAACATCTCGTGTACCAGGTGCGGAAGTCAGCGGGCATCTTGCCGACGAGGTTAACTCTACAACTTACTTAAGGATCTCCTGGCCTATCACTACATCTGGACATGGTGCGACATACACCTGTGTTGTGTACGGGGTGGACAATGATATGATCCCTCAAACCTCTAGCCAACGCATATTGGTCAAGGACGACAATTCTCTCATTATGGTGTCTGACCCGGAAGTGATAAAGCTGGGGTTGACCAAAGAGCTGCAGATACTGTGTACCTTGCCAGATCATTCGGCTTTGAATATCACCAAAATGGCTTCTCTGGAGATTTTTAAACAGCAAAACGGGATCAAATGTCAGTTCGCGAGGATTAAAGCAGGCTCCGAAGAAGCTGTACTTACAGGGGCGTTCAAAGCTTCTTTGAACGGTAGCATGGAAGGAAATAAGACGTTCCTTGGATTAACCTGGGGAAATATATCCGCCGCTGACGCAGGAGAGTTTATCTGTGAGGGTTCTGGCGTTGATGCTAGGGGCCATCCGGTTTTCTTTAGTAAAAATATAACAATAGCCTCGAGGAATCCAGATCGCCAGGAACTTGTCGGGTTCCTGTTCGAGTTGTACAACACGGCCAGTGAAGTAGAACATGCCCAAGAAGCCAAACGCCAGGTGATCAGGGAAAAGACGCAGCTGATAAACCAACTCAGCAAAACTCAATGCCGACAACCAAACAGTTGCGACAGCAGCTTTTTTAAACCTGGCCAGCATGTTTTCACCATTGAGCCTGATGACGGTCTGGGGCCGATTTCTGTTTTGTGTGATGGCGAAAAACGCGGGGAAATCTGGACAGTTTTTCAAAAACGCTTTAACGGAAGTGTGGATTTTTACAGAAACTTTAGCGATTACGAAAACGGTTTCGGGTCTCTTGATGGGGAGTTCTGGCTGGGTCTGAAAAATATCCGCCGTCTGTTGCTTCAAAATGAGAACAGGAACAAATTGCGTGTTGAATTTACAGAAATGACAACAAATGTTAACCACACGAAGAACTATAACACCTTCTCTTTGGGGCAGCCCCCGGGGTACAAACTTCTAGCTATCGGCTTCGACGACCTGGGCTACGGGATGTCGTTCAACTCCGGGTATAACTTCTCAACGCCGGATCATGGTGTACCCCGCCTGGCCGTCCTGAACCGCGCCGGGTGGTGGTTTAACTACGACAGCCCCTACGTCAATCTCAACGGAGTTTGGGGCGTTAGAGGCAAGAGGCACTCCGTGTACTGGTCGGAGTTTCGCCGGGATAGAAATCTCATTTTAGAAAGAACCCAGATGAAATTTAGGAGAAATTTCTGAACATTTACAGTGTTTCATTGTACGTCGTCGCCATAATAGACATCATCATTATCATCATCATCATCGTTGTCACCATCATCACCATCATATTCATCAGCATTAAAAGTAAAAGTAAATAAAAATAAGAAGCAAAGGTTCCGTTTACAAGCCTTAAGATGCCGACATATTGGGCAAATGTTGCTAGACCCATACCTGAATAGACCAGTCGACACTCGTGTGGTGTGGCCAATATCAAACCGAACCCCTTTATTTCCCCAAGACATTTCCTGGCCCCCATTTTAGCCTTGGTCGAGTTGGAAGCCAAGGTCAGTTTCTCACAAATTCGAATCCGATGCGGATCGAACCTCTGACCACTGAGAGGACAGGTCAGTGTCTACTCTCTACGTTACTGCGGCTCATCTCACTATTATCATGTAGCACATCATTTGCAGAACCTCGCTGACGTCGCAGCGCAAGGACAAGACTCTCCATCCTCCACCAGTTCTCCTGCCTTGTACAGTTTCATCCCCAGGGAGCATTGAATGCCCCGTGTCCTCCGTCGTGTTGGGCCGCTTCTGCTTCTTCTTCCAGGAACCGTGCGCTACATGACTGCTCCTGCTAACCCACTGTGATGTTTAACTGATTCAGAAGCAAACAAAATGTAGGTTTTCGACGAACAATTATAATCGATTGCTCAAATATATCGAGGCATTATCGATTAGGCAATTCCAGCCGTTTATGTGCAAACAGAAAGACTTCTTTTTGAATAACAGATTACCGTGGGGATAACATTCTCCACATTCTAACAATATCAGTGACTATGTGTTTAGTATGTCAGCCAAAGTATTTTTCGTTTAATACTTCATATGCTATACCTTACGAGATGCAGTAAAATAAGCCAGGCAAGAAATCGGGCAATATATTGTTTGTGGCTTCTGTGTTTAAGTAAATACATAATTAATAAATAAGGTGTTTTATTAACAGCAAATATTTACTGTAACCAGGGTAAATTGCACGCAGTCATGCGAATATGTACATTAACCTCATGGCCAACAAAGTTAGTTGCATGTCCTTCACAGGACGTTGCAATCAACCACATCATTAATTTATTGTTTATGATTTACTAGTTACTAATGTAAGTTCAGTCATCTGCCATTGTATTCTGAACGGCCGATGCCTCATGCCATCGAAATCAACGCAATCTGATCTGCGTCCAAATTTCTCCCGGCTAATTTCAAATCCTTGACTCGGTGTGTCGGGGCCTTGCGAAAGGTAATTTACCATCCCCGAAGCCACAGCCGGGGATGGCAAGTAGAGTAAGGCATGATAATCATAAATCAAACTCGGTGACACTTTCTTCTATCTATTTATTCGGCATATATACTGGGGTATTCAGTTACAATACAGTAAGACGACATCCAATATGAACACATTAAAAGTAAGATAGAAATTACAATAACCGGGCTATTGTTCTGTAATCTGTCGGTATAGTTGCTAAAATGTCAAGAGTGTTAAGCTTGTGACATTACTGTGCTGACGAACACGGTGACGTCATAAAGGCAGGATAAAGATGGCCTCCCACATTTGACATGCACCAAAGAGGAGTGACGTTTTGTTATCTGTTTTAAAAAAATTCAGTGTAGGGGTGAAAGTATTAAAAATTCATCGGGGAATTAAGGTCTAGTATGGTGATGCATGCCTGTCAGTCCAGCAAGTGTATGAGTGGAGTAGGAAGTTTCGACCCGCAATCACATCCAAACGACGTGGACTTCTGAGTAAAGGTGACCTTTTGCAACATGGCAACACTCAGCTCCATACTGCCAGTGCAACGGTTGAAACCATCGAAGACCTCCACTTCATTGTGTATATATCACATCCCCCGTACTCCCCAGACCTAGCCCCAAGTGATTTCCACCTGGACAACTCAGAGTAAAAAAACAAACATTTAAGGTTTTCATTTGAAGTCCGCTCGTATATTGTGCATTAAGGAATTATGTAACATTAAATGTATATTGTGTCTATGAAATCAAATAATTCAATATATATTATTTCCCATGAAATTACACATCATTCAATACATATTGTGCTTCATGAAATCACACATCATTCAATATATATTGTGCTTCATGAAATCACACATCATTCAATATATATTGTGCTTTATGAAATCACACATCATTCAATATATACTAAGTACCATGAAATCACACAATATTTCATATATATATATGAAATTCATCTCTCTGGTTGACCTTCTCTTGCCAGTCGTTGATTCCAAGTGCTTGTAGGTCTGTATATGTATTATCTCTCCACCGCCTTCTTGGTATATTATATATATATATATATATATATATATATATATATATAATATACCAAGAAGGCGGTGGAGAGATAATACATATACAGACCTACAAGCACTTGGAATCAACGACTGGCAAGAGAAGGTCAACCAGAGAGATGAATGGGGACGGATTGTATCTGCAGCAAAGAACCTCAATGGCTCGGAACGCTGAAGAAGAAGAAGATATATATATATATATATATATATATATATATATATATCTATATAGCGTTTTATGAAATCACACAATGTTCCATATATATTGTGCATTATGAAGTTATATAGCATTCAGTATACATTGTGTTTTATGAAATAACAAACGATTCAATATATATTGTGTTCTTTAAAATCAGAAAGCATTTAATATGTATAATGTCCTATGAACCATAAGACGTCTAATATATATTGTTTTTATTTCTCTCCCCCCCCCCCCCCCCCTTCCTCTCTCAGATTCCCATATTATTAACTAGAAAAAATTAAAACACACAGCATAATGTTTGATTCACAACATGTTTTCTTTTACTAGAAACACTTTCTGTAAGCAATGGTCGTCTGTCTATTGTTACGGAAGCCGTGTCGAAATCTTGCAACGCCGGTCTGTCTATCTAAAACCACCGTTGTTGTAGCATTTAAAAACACAGATGTGCATGTAATGACTGGGGGAACCGTGAGCGGCAACATCCTCCTAGAGATTTAAAAAAAAAGTCAATGAGGGATTGGGGTTGGTGAAGAAGCGGGGGGGGGGGGGAATAGTGGAAGGACGAGTAGGGGCAAATGAGGAGTAACCACTTAAGGAGGGAACAGATTAAATAAAATAAGAAGAAGAGAAAGAAATAGAAGAGGGAAAGAAATAGTTACTGTCTATCACTGTCATCTACTGCCCATAGTACCTTGCGGTGTAGGACAGTGGGGTCTTGAGCCTGTGGAATTAAGGCCGCCTGGCTAGTGCAGTCGCCGCCAACTGTGCAAATTAGGGTTTTCTTTTTGCCCCCGACAGAAAAAAATCCACACATCTTACCGTGGATTCGAACCGGTGTCTCCCGAAGGAGAACCCGACATTCTAGCCACACGGCCAGCCCCTCCTCTTAAGAAAAGAAAGAAATAGTGCAGGAGGAAAAAGAGAATGAGATGAAACAGAAGAAGGCTGTATAATTTCACCTGCACATGTTTTTTGTTGTTTTATACAATATGTTGATTGTGTTTGGCTCAGGAAGAATCATCACTTATCCAAATAACAATCGATTTCTGGCCATCCACATTGTGGATGATCAAATATTGACAAAGCTACCAGAACGGCTGTAAAGGTCGCGTTGAAATCTTTACGAAGCTTATCTTCACGGCTGGCGCTGTAGGTGATCTTACTGTCAAAAGATGTCTTCACGGCTGGCGTTGAAGGTGGAGGCAGTAACAGCGGCATTCCGGTGGCTAGAGGAGACTACTGCAACACACGTTGCGTTCATTACGGATTCAAAGAGTATGCTTAGCAAGGCGGAGAAAGGAATGTTTCGTGTGGAATGGCTCTCGTCGCTTCAGAGGTCACAGATTATGAGAATTGTATGGGTATTTTGCCCTGGCCATGCGGGGGTACGGGGGAATGAACAGGCTGATAGGCTAGCAGGGACTGCACCACTTGGTCGTATCTTGCCTATGGACAAGGGGGACGTGGTCGTGCGCTTGTGGGACCAGGTGGAGAAGGCGAAGGAACAGATTGAGAACCCATATGTGCAAAGAATGAGATTGCGGGAGATCGGCAGGGGTTCTGGAAGAATCTCAAACCTGAGAGGGAAGACCAGGAGAACATTTAATCAGATAGCGGTGGGAACGATTAGTAGTATGACTCTTCGCTGGCTGTTGAACGAGGGGACTGAACACGTATGGGAATGTCCTGAGTGCAGTGATGTCGGTTCTTGACTCAACTCAACTGTTCAAAAAATGTCTTCACGGCTGGCATTGTAGGTAATCTTACTACTAAAAGATGTCTTTAGGGCTGGCATAGCGTGTGATTTTAATAGTTACAGAGCTAACTTCACGACTGGCACTGTGGGTGACCGTACTGTTTCAAAGCCATCTTCACGACTGTCTCTATGTGTGATCTTACTGTTACAAAGCTATCCTCACGACTGTGTCTGTAGGTTATCGCATTGTTACAAACCTATCTTTACGGCTCTGTCTGTAGGTTAACGTACTGTTACAAAGCTATCTTCACGACTGTGTCTGTAGGTTATCGCATTGTTACAAACCTATCTTTACGGCTCTGTCTGTAGGTTAACGTACTGTTACAAAGCTATCTTCACGACTGTGTCTGTAGGTTATCGCATTGTTACAAACCTATCTTTACGACTGTGTCTGTAGGTTATCGCATTGTTACAAAGCCCACTCTGATGTGTCTCCACCATGACGTGGTAGAGGGGCTTGCGTGTCCCAATGACCTCAAGAGCCCTGCCGACGGAAGCACAGCTACATGTCGGACATGCCTTGAGATAGGGACCAGACCAAGAGAGACACAACCTGCTGCTCTGGAGATAGACTGAGGATAACAGTCTAAATGTCAAATCAGGCGCACGAAGCCACTAATTCTTGGTCCGGGCACATACCTTAAGACTCCCAGCTGAGGGATATGGCTGAACGCCTCTAATCCATTAACCCTTGGATGTGAGAGCCGGGCCGATACTCACCTACTGCAAAACAGAGGTGAGATGCTGAGCACGCTACATGCTTAATTCAGAGACTTGCTCTAAGGCTGTTGAATATGAGGGATCCCAGAATGAGTGGGCCTGGTCGTTACTCGCTCACTGATGGACGGAGGTAAGGTGCTGAGCCGGTTGCACATGTAGTCTACCTCGTGAGCGGGCACTAAAGGTGGGAAAAGAGCTCCAGTCGCACGAAATGGTTACGATGAAAGTCTGTATCTATACTCATAGAGTGAGCGTAGTCAAGGGTGGAAAACCGTCTCGTTAACACGAAATGGAACGCTTAGCTGGAGAATACATTACATGGAAGTCCGAAGCGAAAGCTTACCCAGTGAATGTTGTCAGCAGACTGACCGTTCCTGGTCTGAGCGGGGAGCGGACAGTGGCAAACGAAATGCCCAATATATGGAAGTGAGGAATTAAAGCAGCCAAGAGCACGATGTGGCGATTCCTCGGGTGAGCCCAGTCTCAGAGCACCATGTGCCGTGTCTGCAATTATGGAAGCCTCCTTGGATAGCGGGGAATGCCCATGGTCTGCCCCTGCCTTCCCTTGAGTGTTGACCGTGATGTCTTTGACTGTTCTACCTTGACCAGCTGAGCTGTGGGCGACACCACAACAGTAAGAGTCTAATTTCCCTCGACACCCCGGGAAGGTAACCCCGTAAAAATTCCCGCAGAAGTCGGATGTGCCGGCCGAAAGGTAGCAAATAAAGTGGCACAATGCAAAAATGTCCGAGTGAAATTTCCTTCGTGCCCGAAACAGCTCTGACTATCTACTCTTTCGAATGTTCTTCGTGCCCGGAACAGCCCTGACTAGCTAGTTTTCCGAATGTTCGCCGTGTCCGGAACAGCTCTGACTAGCTAGTTTTCCGAATGTCCGTCGTGCCCGGAACAGCTCTAACTATTTTGTTTCCCGGGCACAGCGACTAGCACATGTTCGAATCGAAAGCTCGCCGAGTGGATACCGTCTGCAGTCCGACCGTTCCTGGTTTGTGCGGAGAGCGGTCCATAGCGAAAGAAAGGCCCAATACATTGAAGTGAGGAATTAAAGCAGCCATGAGCAGGACGTGGCGATCCCCTCGGTGAGACCAGCACCAGAGTGCTATGTGCCGGCTCTGCAACTATGGAAGTCTCCTTGGATGGCGGATAATGCCCCTGGACTGTCCGTGCCTTCCCTTGAGGGTTGATCGTGAAGTATTCGACCGTTCTGACTTGACCAGCTGGGCTGTGGACGGCACCACTATAGTGAGAGTCCCCCAGGAATGCTAACCTGGTCACAAACGCACGCAAAAGTCTGATGTGTTGACCTAAGGGTTTAGGTCCAAGGGCGCGTAACAATAACCGCAATTACATCTGAAAACCACTCCGGCTGAACGCAGAAGAAGAAAAAGAAGAAGAAGAAGAAGAAGAAGTACTGTTACAAAGCCATCTTCACGACTGTGTCTTTAGGTTATCGTACTGTTACAAAGTTATCTTCACGACCGAACCTACTTTCAATATTCCCATGGATGTCAGTTGAGGCGAATATGCTAACTGGATCTTTTAATGTCTAGGTGGACCCTTTACTATTGTACGCACGGGCAGCAAGCTTGTATCAACAGTGTAACAGTAACATTGTAGCAATAACATTGTAACAGTAACATTGTAGCAACAACATTGTAACAGTAACATTGTAGCAATAATATTGTAACAGTAACATTGTAGCAATAACATTGTAACAGTAACATTGTAGCAATAACATTGTATCAGTAACATTGTAGCATTAACATTGTAACAGTAACATTGTAGCAACAACATTGTAACAGTAACATTGTAGCAACAACATTGTAACAGTAACATTGTAGCAATAATATTGTAACAGTAACATTGTAGCAATAACATTGTAACAGTAACATTGTAGCAATAACATTGTATCAGTAACATTGTAGCATTGACATTGTAACAGTAATATTGTAGCATTAACATTGTAACAGTAACATTGTAGCAATAATATTGTAACAGTAACATTGTAGCAATAACATTGTAACAGTAACATTGTAGCATTAATATTGTAACAATAACATTGTAGCAATAACATTGTAACAGTAACATTGTAGCAATAACATTGTAACAGTAACAGTGTAGCAATAACATTGTAACATTAACATTGTAGCAATAACATTGTAACAGTAACATTGTAGCAATAACATTGTATCAGTAACATTGTAGCATTAACATTGTAACAGTAACATTGTAGCAATAACATTGTAACAGTAAAATTGTAGCAATAACATTGTAACAGTAAAATTGTCATTATCATCATCCAGTGCCTTTCCGACTGCTGTAGGCGATCATGCCTCTCCACAAATTGCTATCTCCAACGTCATGGATCAATTCGTGTGTTGACTGTTCCGTGTCGTGACACATGACTGTCAAGAATCTTCTCCCGCTGCCTTCCTCTATCTTTCCTTACGCAAATTTTTCCGGTTGTCACAACGTGTTCCATTTTTTGTCTTCTCATAACGTGGCCGAAGAAAATGACTGCCTCTTTCTGATGTTTGTGATAATTTGTCTTTGCAACTTAGCTTCCCTCAAAACGTCCTGATTACTCATTTTGGCTGTCCAATTAATTTTCAGCGTTCTTCTATAAAACCACATCTACAATGCTTCCAGTGATTTTGTTTTCACCTGTTTACTAATTGTCCAGGATTCGCAGCCGTATGTTAAACTTGGTTCTATGTAACATGCAAGAACTCTCTTTCTAACTTTCAAGGACAATGACTTGGCAATGACAAGGACGATGCACGAAACGTTCTTCATTTAATACAATACAGTTTTTGCTTGTCTTGTTCTGTTCTTTATCTCAGTGATGCATCTTCCATCTGATGTTATCCATGCACCTTGATATATGAATCTCTGCATTTGTCCCAAAATAACGACATTTACGTTAAGTGCACATTTAGGCACAATCTTTTTTTTATTTTTTTATATCACCATGACTTCTGTCTTTCTTTTATTCAAACTAAGGCCCATTTTTTTTCACTTTCTACAACCACTTCTGTAGTTCCTACTGACTTGATGCTATCAGGACTATCAGGACCAACCAGGATGCCTGGCATATTTTCTGTAGATACCATTATATATTCACTGTACAATGAGAACAAAACAGGAGACATTACACAACCTTGTTTGAGGCAATTTTTTATACACTGAAACGTTCCTACTAAGGTGATTGATTCTTATAGCTGCTGTTTTGCTGCCAATGTATGTTCTTTATTATTTGCCGTCAATGTTACGTTGCGTTATCAATTTTATTATTTCGTCATGCTTCAAATTGTCAAATGCTTTTGTATAGTCTATAGAGCGTAAGTACACATCTGTTTTTACTTTTTTACTTCTATAGTTCTTTCTAATAGTGTCCTGAGAATAAATATAGCTTTGTTTGTGCTCTTTCCCTCCACAAATCCACACTGTTCTTTTCTCATTTCTGGTTTAATCTTGTTTCTTATTCTTTTCATAATTATTCTCAGGAACAGCTTTGTCATGTGACTCGTAGACTTATTTTACGATCCTCTTCGCATTCTAAAGCAGAAACATAGTTTTTTTTTTTTTTTTTTTTTTGCAGAGCTATAAAGATGGATTTTATTAGATCATGGAGAATGTACCCACTAGAGTAGATGTCATTTAGAAATTTTATCAATATTTCGATTCCAAAATCACCTAGAGCCTCAACGTCCTCCAATGTATTGTTGTATGGACTAGGTGCCTTTCCTTTCTTCATGCGATGTAGTACATCTTCAACTTTCGCTGCAGTTATTCGGGGTCTATTACCATTGTTTTGAATATTTACATCCGGTCTCCTATCACCATACAGCTATTCCAGATATTCCGTCCATCTATTGACTATATCCTCTTGTCCCAATTTTCCTCGATTTTAAACATCCAGTGCTATTTCGTGTTTTCCTACCTGTTATTGTATTTATTTGTTGATACATGGACTGTGAGTCTTTTCCACAGTTTCTCCCAATTTCCATGCACTATTGATTCAGCCATACTTCTTTAGCCACTTTGCATTTATTTACTATTTCTTTATCTATTGGATTATATTCTTCTCTAGCTTGCTTTTTCTTTCTTCTTTCATCCATCATCTGCAAAATTTCATCTAATTCTTTTTTACAATTCTAATTTTAGGTGGTATAATTTCTTTCGATGTCTGTTGGATTGATCCCTGCAACATGTCTCATTGTTCATCAATATTCTGTATTATCTCCGGAGCATTATATCTGTTCTTAACAGTAACATTGTACCTTGCTCTAATTTCTGTGTCTGTTTTAAGTAATGCTAGATCTAACTTGATGTTCTTTGGGGTTTTCTTTATGGTAGGAAGTCTTAACCTCATCTTTCCTATAACTGGCAAATGGTCACTATGTCTATCTGCTCCTGGTCTAATCTTTGCCCTTATTAAACTGCTTCTGAATCTCTTTGGAATCAGTTTTTAGTCAATTTGATTGCGAATATTATCTCCAGGGCTTTTCCACGTATATAATAGTCGAGGATGGTGTTTGAACCAGGTGTTACCTATTACCATTTCATGGTATTTTACCCATGCTATTAATCTTTCACTTCGCTCATTCCTATCAACCAGGAAATAGCCATCACTCACCTTTTCGTTGCCTACTTTAGTATTGAAATATGAGAGTCATTAAAATTTTTTTACACTGGTCTACGGCAATGTCTAATTCATTATAAAACATATCTATATCTTCTTCTTTACAGTCTGCTGTTGGTGCATATACTTGTATTATGTTAATATTCAGAGGTATGCCACATAGTTTCACTAATAATACTGTATATCAGATTGTCCAAAATCCTTTAATTATCCTAGCACTCCATTGATCCCAAATTATGCCAGTTTCCCTTTTGTAGTCCTTACCTCCTGAGTAAATAATTCTATACTTATCTGAATATTCTCAATATTTCTACCCCCCCCCCCACCCCCTTTTTATTTTCGCCCCTCCCCGCAGCACATGGAGATTGCATAACATTGGTAACATTGTAATAAGCGCTATTTACTTATTTCTCCGAAATTTCATTTCCGTTTGCTTCATAGGAGAATACCAACTCATAGTAAACTCGAACCAGTGCATAGCTTGGGATGGGTTGCTGGTATCCCACATTCCATTTATATTGACGTATCCGCCGGAAGTATCAAACCACCAACCGGCTGCTCGATTGCTAGCACCTGCAACTGTTGTATAACCATGATCGTAGGTGGAGAACGACTGTCCAACACAGTAGTATATTCCGTAGCCCCTTTCGTTGTAGGGGATGTTCAGGATATAACCATCACCTGGTCCAATAGAGAACACGGGGTAGGTTTTCGTGTGGGGTGTATTGGTGGATTTTTCTACGAGGTCAACTTTCAGCTGGTTATTATCGTTGTTTTGAAGCAGGATGCGGCGTGTGTTGTCAAGGCCGAGCCAAAACTCGCCATGGAGATTACCAAAACCGTTTCTGTATTCACTGAAATTGCGATAGAAGCTGACACTGCCATCAAAGCGTTTTTGGAAGACGGTCCAGATTTCTTGTGGCGTGACGACTTCACACAAGACAGCAATTGTACCCAGTCCGTCGTTTGGCTGTATAATAACTACATTTTGACCAACAGACAGATTCGCGTCTTCACAGCTTCTTGGATACACAGGTTTAGTTGTAGTGAGTGAAATTGTGGTTGTTGGTGAAGTTATGACTGGTGTTGTAATTCTAGTTGTTGGTGAAGTTATGACTGGTGTTGTAATTCTGGTTGTTGGTGAAGTTATGACTGGTGTTGTAGTAGTGGTTGTTGGTGAAGTTATGACTGGTGTTGTAATTCTGGTTGTTGGTGATGTTATAACTGGTATTGTAGTAGTGGTTGTTGGTGAAGTTATGACTGGTGTTGTAATTGTGGTTGTTGGTGAAGTTATAACTGGTGTTGTAGTAGTGGTTGTTGGTGAAGTTATGACTGGTGTTGCAATTGTGGTTGTTGGTGAAGTTATAACTGGTGTTGTAGTAGTGGTTGTTGGTGAAGTTATGACTGGTGTTGTAGTAGTGGTTGTTGGTGAAGTTGTGACTGGTGTTGTAGTAGTGGTTGTTGGTGAAGTTGTGACTGGTGTTGTAGTAGTGGTTGTTGGCGAAGTTGTGACTAGTGTTGTAGTAGTGGTTGTTGGTGAAGTTGTGACTGGTGTCGTAGTAGTGGTTGTTGGTGAAGTTAGGGCTGGTGTTGTAGTAGTGGTTGTTGAAGTTGTGACTGGTGTTGTAGTAGTGGTTGTTGGTGAAGTTGTGACTAGTGTTGTAGCAGTGGTTGTTGGTGAAGTTGTGACTGGTGTTGTAGTAGTGGTTGTTGGTGAAGTTGTGACTAGTGTTGTAGTAGTGGTTGTTGGTGAAGTTGTGACTGGTGTTGTAGTAGTGGTTGTTGGTGAAGTTAGGGCTGGTGTTGTAGTAGTAGTTGTTGGTGAAGTTGTGACTGGTGTTGTAGTAGTGGTTGTTGGTGAAGTTGTGACTAGTGTTGTAGTAGTGGTTGTTGGTGAAGTTAGGGCTGGTGTTGTAGTAGTGGTTGTTGGTGAAGTTGTGACTGGTGTTGTAGTAGTGGTTGTTGGTGAAGTTGTGACTAGTGTTGTAGTAGTGGTTGTTGGTGAAGTTGTGACTGGTGTTGTAGTAGTGGTTGTTGGTGAAGTTAGGGCTGTTGTTGTAGTAGTAGTTGTTGGTGAAGTTGTGACTGGTGTTGTAGTAGTGGTTGTTGGTGAAGTTAGGGCTGTTGTTGTAGTAGTGGTTGTTGGTGAAGTTAGGGCTGGTGTTGTAGTAGTGGTTGTTGGTGAAGTTAGGGCTGGTGTTGTAGTAGTGGTTGTTGGTGAAGTTGTAACTGGTGTTGTAGTAGTGGTTGTTGGTGAAGTTGTGACTGGTGTTGTAATTCTGGTTGTTGATGATGTTATGACTGGTGTTGTAATTGTGGTTGTTGGTGAAGTTATGGCTGGTTTTGTAATTGTGGATGTTGGTGAAGTTGTGACTGGTGTTGTAATTCTGGTTTTTGGTGAAGTTATGACTGGTGTTGTAATTCTGGTTTTTGTTGAAGATATGACTGGTGTTGTAATTCTGGTTTTTGGTGAAGTTATGACTGGTGTTGTAATTCTGGTTTTTGATGAAGTTATGACTGGTGTTGTAATTCTGGTTGTTGGTGAAGTTATAACTGGTGTTGTAAATCTGGTTGTTGGTGAAGTTGTGACTGGTGTTGTAATTGTGGTTGTTGGTGAAGTTATGGCTGGTGTTGTAATTGTGGATGTTGGTGAAGTTGTGACTGGTGTTGTAATTCTGGTTGTTGGTGATGTTATAACTGGTGTTGTAAATCTGGTTGTTGGTGATGTTATAACTGGTGTTGTAAATCTGGTTGTTGGTGAAATTATGACTGGTGTTGTAATTCTGGTTGTTGGTGATGTTACGACTGGTGTTGTAATTCTGGTTGTTGGTGATGTTACGACTGGTGTTGTAATTCTGGTTGTTGGTGATGTTATAACTGGTGTTGTAATTCTGGTTGTCGGTGAAGTCAAGCCAAGTGTTGTGTTTGTGGGTCTATCCCTTTCGTCTTGGCAACGCTTCAACGCGTCATACATCTCAAAGAGACGCTGAATAAACTCCTCGGAATCAGGAACTTCCAGAGAAACATGGACACTTCTGCTGAAGAAGACGGGATCTCCACTGACCCCAACACCAGAAGCCTCACAGATATATTCAGAAGCCATTTCTGATGTAGGGTATTCCAAAACAACGCTTATAAATGATTTCATACCATCTAACGAACCATTTATAAAACCCACACCTGGTCTGTCATTCACGGCAATACCTGTTAAAAAGTTAATTTCCGCTAGTGTTTGCTTCTCGCCATTTCTGATGAAAATAATTTCTAGAGATACCAATCGAGATATGTTAATTGCTGGAGGATCAGGAATATAACAAATTGCTTCCAATTCGTCGGTGAGCCCAACTCGAAGTACCTCTGGAGTGGTACCAAAGCAAGGGCACATGGTGTTGACCTGAAATGACAGCTCTTCGGTCAGGGATAGAGGGATGAGGTCTTCGTCCACACCATACAGCTGACAAATGTAATCCCCGTCTAGGACATCTTGAGAGTGGTCCCAAATAATTCTCAGGTAACTCCCAAAGGTGTCCTCATTGGAGAGGTGACCAGTCACATGGGCGTCTTCCACGTGGGACACTGGATCGTGTCCGCTGTGGGACGATAGCGAGGCTATGATCTCGGGTTTGCCTGCAACCAGTTTGAAGATGAGAAGACTGTCCAGATGGGAAAAGTTGGCGGAGCGAAGGTCACCCACTGAGCACATCAGGTTAACCCCATGGAATGTCTGTTGAACCTGGAACTCCAGCTGACATTCTTGTGGATATAAATGGAAATGTGACAATGTAATATAGATCTAAACTGAAATGTGACAATGTAATATAGATGTATATTGAAATGTGACAATGTATTGCGCATACCAGGGGAAGTCATGATGTAAAAGGAAATTTAAGAATAACGTGTTTTTTAATTATTGTGCGAATCATAATTTTCTGTTTGTTATTTCTCAACATAATCCCCCTTCCTGGCAACACATTTGGTCAACCTGTCCACTAGCTTGTTGATGCCTTCTAGGGAACAGTTTTAGCATGCTGAATTTAACCAAGTGTACCCCATCTCCATTACTACATTGTCATCTGCAAACCTTTGACTTCGAAAATGTTCTTTCGAGGGTTCAAGCAAGTGAAAGTCCGATGGCGCCATGTCTGGACTGTATATTGGATGTTTCAATACCTCAGATTTCGGAGCATGTAGTGTATCCACTGTATGTGCAAGCCGTATGAGGGTGAGCGTTGTCGTGCAGCATCAATGTACCGTATATTGTAATGTCACAACGCAGTTAAAATACGTAAGTAAAATAAAGGGCCCTTTCACACGCCTTGAAGTAGTGTAGCAGAGGGGTAAGTTAGGTGGGCAAAGGCTACAGCACGATTGAGCATCGGGATGGAATGAGAGGAGAGATGCTCAAGTCGTGACGTAGTTGGTTGTTACGGTTCAGTTAACATCGGGGACTAGAGAAGAGATGGACGTATGATTTAACTGAGCAACATCTGGCTTGATTCTGAATAAAGTAACATGAAGCTGGAACCGTCTTGGAGTTGTTGATAGTCCATAGTCCCTTCGCTGTACTGTTACAGTACAGAATTGGTGCCGTGACCAGGACGAATAATTCAATTGTCGCGGTACCGCTATGTACTAGGCCACTATACTTGATGCAGCTACTAATTCATACAGCGTTTGTGGGAAAAATGTGCCTTTGAAACATTAGCACGTTGTCAGATTGTTGCTGAACGGACTGCAGGAAGTTTTTCAAAATGTCCGATCTAAACTGGCACCGGAACAGATCAACATTTGATGTCCTCATGCGGTAGTGAAGTCCGCTCTCAAGTCATGTTCGAGCTTTACTGGTGGTGAAGTCCAGGCCGCTCTCAAGTCTTGTTCGAGCTTTACTGGTGGTGAAGTCCAGGCCGCTCTCAAGTCATGTTCGAGCTTTACTGGTGGTGAAGTCCAGGCCGTTCTCAGATCATTATCGAGACAATCGAGCAGTTGTCAACTCATCTCCGGACTCTGTTGTGTGCGAGAGCCGTTTTGTCAAATCAGTCGGCCGCTGCTCTGCACTGTCGATTGTTTTAAGAAGCTGACTATCGTTCATTGCTGATTTCAGAGGGCTGGCCAGTGTTGTCCTCTGATCACAATCGTTCCGTGCCTTGTTTCAAGAGCCCGTCCCTGGGTGGCTGATACGTTCAATCGTTTTTCACTGTCTTATAGTCGAGCCTATCGAGCTTAGTCGAGCCTATCGAGCTTAGTCGAGCCTATCGAGCTTAGTCGAGCCTATCGAGCCCAGTCGAGCATTTTTGATCCTTACTGAAGCCGCTTTGTTGATCTTGGTTCAAGTACTCGTATACCAGATACAGTGCTTCTCAATCTCGGCATACAAGGGAAGAGACGTCAAAGACTTCTGCATTCCGCCATACATAGTAAGTAGACTGAATCGTTGCCACACAGCCTGCTCGTTACCATAGCCGTTGCCTGAACTTTTATCATTTTCAAGAGGCTTGGTATAGCCGTCGCTTTACACTGTTCACTTCAAGAGGCTTGTTATAGCCGCCGCTTTACATTTTTTACCTGCATTGTCGGTTGTTTCAACGGGCTACCTACCAGGGCCGCTGCCATACAATGTTGTTTCAGGGAACTGACCAAAGCTGCTCTCTGATCGCAGTCTGATCGTGGTGAGGGCCAATTTCGAGAAAAGCTGCTCTCTGATCAATGTCTAATCGTGTGAAGTTGGGAGGTGCTGCTCTTTGAACGCAGTCAATTGTTCCAGGCCTTGTCAGAAACCGCAGTCCTTGGGCGTCACTATGCTGGAAACCAAGATGCCTGCCTGCCTTGAGGTTGCTGTATTATCGGGGCTGTTAACTTAACCGTTGCTGTGAGGTCGTCGTATCGCTGGATTTTCCTTCTCCATCATGCCTCTCTGCCCAGTGTGTGATATGGAATGACACTGATTTGGGAACGTTTTTGCTCGAGCATCCTGAGAGATCATGGAAGTCATTGCCTGTCCGTTTGAAGTTTGTAGAACCGAAGGACAATGTTGGCTGAGTAAGCTAAGTTTAATTTAAATTAGTTAAAGAGTAGACATATAATATAATTATTTGTTTAAGATAGAATTGAAGAATTGAAAACCTGATGCATTTTTTTTAAAGATTTGGCTTTGAGTAACCTTTTGCAGAGTATGTGCTAGCGATAGGAAAGCTGCCTACGTATTGAAAACAACAAGGCTTTATATCATAAAAGCGGGGTGAGCTACTATGGAAATCTTTTATAGGAAGTTAGGACGTGTGACAGAGTTGATGGGTGACTTAAAAATGGACGTAGATAGAATTTCGTCTATGATAGAATTGATAAAGAGGCAGACGCTTGAACGAACAGAGCACAAGTCAGGTATGAGACGTTTTGAGGTAGACAAGTCCAATAGAAATGATAACCAGCGTGGTTACAATTTTAAAGTTGTCAACCATATACATATGAAAGCAGAGAAGAATGAGACACAGAGACATATAAGAATTAGTAATGGTCAGAAAAAGAAACAGTGGTCTTGGCCTTCAAAGAGTGATAACGCAAAGGCCTTGCGAGAGAACTGGTTTCAGATCAGACACCTGCGATATTCGGTAGCAAAGTTGAATAACAGAGAAAGAAACATAGATAAGATTTTGGGTAGTCAGGAGGTATCTTCAGTCTTTTGTGTCAGACAAGAAAGAGAGACTCAGACACAGGTGATTGAGGTGGTAGAAGAAAACACGCAGACACCAGTTGATACAGTAGAGAAAAAAGTCCAGGTACAACCGACTAGCAAAGTAACGAAGGGAAGTCAAACTGACTTAATAGAAATTCAGTCAAAACCAACTTACTTGACTAAGGGAGACACGGTTGAAATTAAGAAAGATAAACAGACAAGTGCCAAAGATGTTAAAAGACGGGTGAAGAAAAGTATTAAGGAAAGGAATAGTATGATTGTTAATAGAGGTACTGCTATGTCAAGTTCCTCAGGTATAGACATGAAATTAATACCTAAATGGTGTAGAAATATTAGGTGTGAGAGTTCAGGTTATGGAGAGGATATTTCTACCTCTACCGCCGCATGTTATAGTAAATACTACGCTGCTGAAACAACTACAGATACTGATGATTCAGAGAATGAGAGAATTGCACTACGAACAGATCCTGACTCAAAGCGTGATGTTCCCTCATACGGTGGGCTTGCTGGTGGACAGACGGACAGAGTTTTGGTTGGTGACTCTTTAGAACTAGATACCAGTTTATATGACAGGAAAGTAGGGAAGGCTAGGAGACGAATACCAAGAGAGAGAGAGAAAGATACTTCCAAAAAGAAAGATGTTTGCCTAGTAGAAAGTGGAACACAAAAACAGCAAACAGCTGAAGCCTCGCTGGAAAAAGCTAGAAGTCTCATGAAATCGGTAAGACCATGGTTGTATTTAAATAACCGATACGAGCAGATTTGAGCATTTTGTAACTGAGCTTGGGGTAATTCAAGTTTGATGAGGCTCAAATTTCGACTCAAATGTGCTGTTGCTGTGGAAAATGGTGGAGAATCATTGCAAGTGATGTGTGACGTCGAGAACTGATGTAGTATTGTCTTGTATTACATAGGTTATTTTGAGATATAAAGTGGTCATAGAATAGTGATGACGATTGGGTAATGCGGATGTCATAGCTCGAAGAAGTATTATGAAGTGATGAGGAGGTTAAGATAGGATAAATGAGTAATTGACCGTCAGAGTAGTTTGACGTTGAGAATTAAGTAGGACGGAGAATAGTAGCATTATGATGGTTGAGAATGAAGTAAGAAAGTAGTTGAATTGTGAAAGTTCTGTTGAGTAATTCGTCAGATTATGCGTTGTCCGTGCGTGAGTATAAGGGTGGACACGTCAGGTTGTCGCGATGCGAGAGTAGTAGTGAGATGAGAGCGAGGTTGTGTATCACTGTCTGAGCAAACAAAATACGAATAACGTGTGAATATGCGAAGAGTGGCTGATAAGTGACGTTGATAAAACGTGGAACATAGAGTATGCGAAAGTTGAGAGGTAGAAAGAACATGATTAGAGAATTGTGATGTCTTTTGTGTGGAATATCTGAAGTTAGACAGAATTAATGATAATGGTATGACAGGATGACGAAAAGAGAGTTAACATTCTGAATGACGTTTCATAAAACATGTTTAGTAGTGTTGACAGGGACATGTCGAAACATGAATGCTTAATACTGAGAAATGAGAAAAGTGAGGTCTGTTGTCAGTAATAAGTGGTGTGGTTTGCTGTTTCTGAAAGAATCCCGATAAATAGGAAGAGGAGTGAAATATAGTGAGGTAAACAAGATTAGTTAAATGAATGTTGGAGAACGTGTTCCGATAAGTGTGACTAGTATCATCGCGGTGCAAGAACGCTAGGAGAGACTTGAAGATAGTTTAGAGTAGTTGTGGTGAGACGTTGAAAGTACTGATGCAGGAGAATGAAATATTAATTGCGTCGGGTAGACGAGAAACTTAAAAGTAGAATTAGTTGTATTGGTGAGAGGTCTATAGCAAATAGACAAAGTTTTGTTGGACGTAGGAGGGTGGAGATACCGTAGTTAACAGTAATGATTAAGAAGTTGTAGTGATGTTTGGTACAAATCCTAGGGAAACAATTGGTGTGCCGAGCCACAGGTTAGTGAGTAGATAGATGACGGCTGGTACATTGAGATGACATTGGAATAATCGCCACATTAGTAATAGATAAAATGAGTTGACCTGTAGTTACAGTGTATGCTTAAGATGATATTCTAGATATGGTGATGTGTTAAGAGTTAGTTTTGTAAAATGTTGTGAGGGGAGATAATCAATGTTTGACTTCCAGAAAAAGGAACGGTCAGTTGTTGAGTAGTGATTTTGGTTGAGGGGAACAAGTATTGTTCCGCGTTATGATGATCTGTAGATAACAGATATATATATATGTATATACGTATTTTGGCATTAATGCTTGGCATTGAGTTGTTTTGTTTTATAACAAAATAGGTATGACTTGTGTGAAGAGGTATGTGTTACGTTGGTTCGTATAGGAGGACAATGTTGCTTGGTCACTTTAAGTAATTCTATGTGAATTATTTTTTTTTGAAAACCTCTCTTTAGCGAGAAGACAGTTGTTTTATTGAATTTTAATGCCTCATATATAATATGTTTTTGCTTGATTTGGTCCTGTAAAATGATTAGAATAGGATTATTGTGTTCCTAGACTTTTGAGTACAAAACTATTGGTCCGTAAAAGAGACCAATAGTGATAGGTAGTAATAGAATATTTCTTCTGATTTGATAAAATGCATGTTATTTCATTTTAAAATGTGATTTTCTTTAAATGAGTTGGGGGGTATGATGTCTTGTTTTGATTTTGTTTGGCTTAAAATCTTAATTTAAATAAGTTGTTTTGTATATTAAGTTACATTGTTAATGAATATGTTATAAATTTGGTTAAATAAGTTTAATTTTCAAATACATGGGGCTTTATTCAAGACCCTTCGTTCAGAAAATAGTAATGAGGAGAAAGTTTAGAACATGGTTTCCATGGGGTCAGAGGTGAACATGAAGCCACGAGATTGTAGAAGAAGAAGTCAGTAACGTGCTGTAACAGACAGTATGAAGGCAATTAGCAAAACATGAATTGAATCCATGTTTAAATCTGAAGAGTGATTAGACACTGTGGATAGCAGTAAAATAGTAAGAAATGAACATTGTCACTGGGGAGACAAAATGATAGGAGGTTTTGTGGGTCTGTAATATATGGACTGAGATAAAGTAGATTGCAAGCAATCACAGACAGGAGTTGGGGGTAGTATATTGTTGCTGTTGATGACGGCATAACTGGAGGTTTGAGTAGATATGCCCATAATAAATGGACAGTAAGGGGTCGCTGAAAATTTCGGCAAGATTAAAAGAGAATTTTGGACTGAGGTATATTACGTGAGGTGATATGTATTGGAACAGGTCTTGAGGAGTAGTGGATTTTTTTTATTGTGTCCTCGGGATGTGTTTTGTGGTTAACGTTACAATGTGAGGTTTAGGTAAGGTTCAGAGCTATAAAATTAATAGTGTCTGAAATATGTAGACACTTGAGAATGAATTTTTTTGATGGTTTGTATTTGATGCTGTAGATAGCAGCGTAAAAGGTTACCATAAGAAGTGGTACTGTAGGAGATATAATTGTTTTAGACTTTATTACATAAAGTCTCAAATGACAGAGGGGGGTAAAGGTGTGTGTGATTTAGCTAAGTGTAGTTTTTGTAAGAAAGAGTTCTACTGCTTCTTTTAAATTCCGGTGGCCACCGATTCTTTGTCTTCCTATCGTGTGAAAGTGATTTCAGGTTAGTTGAAAGTGGGGAATTAGTAGTGTTGGTGATAAAAATAAGGAGTTGGTGTCAGCGTTTGAAATTGTAAGCGGATTGCTTATGAAGTGGAAAAGAAGTATTTAAGAAGATGTGTTATGATGTATTGTATAAAGTTGAGATTTAAATGTTATTAATATATGTTGTGTTAAATTTTGAATAGCCAAGAAGTTCATAGTTCATAGTGGTGAGTAGATTCTTTCACTTAAAATAAAGTTGGTTTGGGGAAGATTAGAAGAGTTGTGGGAGGTAAGGAAAAGAGAGGGAATAGAATAGGGGGATTGGGAGGAAAGATTTTTTAAAGGAAAAATTCTTTCTTAAACATAGGGAGGTGTAGCAGAGGGGTAAGTTAGGTGGGCAAAGGCTACAGCACGATTGAGCATCGGGATGGAATGAGAGGAGAGATGCTTAAGTCGTGACGTAGTTGGTTGTTACGGTTCAGTTAACATCGGGGACTAGAGAAGAGATGGACGTATGATTTAACTGAGCAACATCTGGCTTGATTCTGAATAAAGTAACATGAAGCTGGAACCGTCTTGGAGTTGTTGATAGTCCATAGTCCCTTCGCTGTACTGTTACAGTAGGTCCTCTAAAAGTACTGGAGAGTTTTGGTCATAGACCATAACTTTAGGAAGGGAAAATCCCAACTGCACCTCACGTTGTAGAGGATGGAAACACACCACGGTGTGGCTAACACAGCTCTGGGGACCGAGTATCCACCGGAATAAGTGGACAACTCTGCAGCTGAGCAGAACAGGGCACTCACTTGTCCTTACGGTCGGAAATGGCTGTCAAAGGCAGAGGTAAAAAGACCACCATGTGAATGTGGAAGGCAAGGGGAAACCACCACATTATCTTCCCAAGACTTCATGGCAAAACATATATCAGAGTTAGTGAACGACGTTAATGGCTGTCTTAGGACATCCTCGTCCGGTAGGGACAGTCATGAGCCACAGGTGACACCAGACCGTCATCCAGCTACTGATGGCAAAATCATAACTAAAATAAATAAATTTAGAGTAGGAACATGGAATCTTAGGACATTAGATGAGCTAGGAAAGTTGACCAATGTTCTAAGAGAGATGGATAGCATGAAAATGAATATACTAGGCGTTAGTGAGATGAGATGGAAGGGATCGGGCAAAATTATAGCTGACAATCACACAATAATTTATTCTGGAGGGGATACACATGAAAAAGGTGTAGGAATAATATTAGACGAAAAAACAGCCAAGTCAATTAATGGATACTGGTGTATTTCAGATAGAGTAGTTATGGTAAAAATCAAAGGCAAACCAATAGACATAAATATTATACAGGTATATGCACCAACAACAAGCAGTAGTGATGAAGAAATACAACACTTTTACGACGAAATAGAAATGGTGATGGCTCAAATTGGATCACAAGAAATAAAAATAATACTTTGCGATTTTAATGCAAAAGTAGGAAAGGGGAAAATGGAGGATGTAGTGGGGAATTATGGTTTAGGTACAAGAAATAATGAAAGAGGGGAAAAGCTAATAGAATGGGCAACTATCAATGATATGATAATTGGAAACACATGGTTTAAACACCATAAAAGACGACTGTACACATGGAAAAGCCCTGATAAGAAAATACGCAACCAAATTGACTACATACTAATTAATAAAAGATATAGAAATGCTTTAATTAATGTAAAGACAATGCCTGGTGCTGACTGTAATAGTGATCATGTACCACTATGTGGACAAATAAAAGTAAGATGAAAGAGAGGGAAAAAAAATGGTTAAGAACATGAGACTTAATAAAGAGGTTCTGATAATAGATAAAGAACTGCAAGAACAATACAGAGTGACTGTGAAAAATAGGTACAATGCGATAGCTAAAATACAGAATATAAATGAACAATGGGAAATGTTAAGGGACTCCATTCATCAAACTAGCAAAGAAGTATTACCGGAGAGAGGCAAAATAGCTAAGAAAAAATGGATGAATGAAGAAATCTTAAAACTGATGCACAAAAGAAAACAGAGTAAAAATGACAAACGAGAATACGCTAAGATAAATAAAGAAATAAAAGATAAATGTGGGAAGGCTAAAGAAAGTTGGTTAAACGAGCAATGCAAAAAAATTGAATTAAATTCCATTAATGATACAAAAAATATGTACAGACAAATCAGTGAGCTTACTGGAAGAAAAATAAGAATAAATACAGGGTGTTTGAAATCAAAAACAGGAAAGATATTATTAGAGGAAGGTGCTATAATGAAGAGGTGGAATGAGTATATAAGAGAATTATATGACGGAGAAAGGGAAGAATTAACAGAAGATCCACCTATTCTGAAAGAAGAAGTCGCTGACGCTATGAAACGTATGAAGAAAGGAAAAACAGCTGGGACAGATGAAATCACAATAGAAGAATTAGAAGTGTTGGGAGAATTTGGAGTAGATATATTAACCAAAATGTTGAATGATATTTGCAGTAGTGGATATTTACCCAGTGATATGCTGAAATCCGTATTTATAGCTATACCAAAAAGACCAGGAGCAATTGATTGTGAAGATTTTCGTACAATTAACCTCATAAACCATATCACTAAGCTTCTACTCAGAATCATAATGAGAAGAAACAAAAAGAAAATAAAAATGGAAATTAGTGAAGAACAGTATGGATTTGTGGAAGGAAAGGGCACAAACAATGCAATTTATACATTACGGACACTAATAGAAAGGTCAATAGAGAAACAGAGAGACATATATTTGTGCTTCGTAGATTATACTAAGGCATTTGATAAAGTAAAACATGATGAACTGATTAAAATGTTGGAAGATATCAACATTGATGGAAAAGATTTAAGAATAATAAAGAATGTTTACTGGAACCAAGTAGCAGCAATTAAAATGGGAAATAAAGAGGGTAGTTACGAACAGATAAAGCTAGGAGTACGACAGGCGTGTGTCTTGTCACCAGATCTTTTCTCCCTGTATAGCGAAGTAATAATGAGAGAGATCAAAGAGATGCCAGGAATACTAGTTGGAGGTTATAATATAAATAATATACGCTATGCAGATGACACAGTATTGGTGGCGGATAATTCAACAGACCTACAGCAATTATTAGACGTTGTAGTAACAGAGAGTGCAAGGAAAGGACTCTCCTTGAATATCAAGAAAACAGTAACAATGGTAATATCAAAGAAAATGGTGACACCAAACTGTGACATAGAAATAGAAGGAAAAATCCTTAACCAAGTGGATAATTTTAGATACATAGGGGCATTTATAACATCAGATGGAAGATGTACAACAGAGATTAGGAGCAGAATAGGGCAGGCAAAAGCCGCATTTCAGAAAATGAAGAGTATCTTGTGCAATAAGTCACTATCACTGAATGTAAGAAAGAGAGTGCTGAAATGCTTTGTAGAACCAGTTTTGCTGTATGGCAGTGAATCTTGGAATATAAATGAACAAAGTAAGAAGAAATTAGAAGCAACAGAGATGTGGTTCCTGAGACGAATGTTGCGAATTCCTTGGACTGCCAGAGTAACTAACGATGACTGCCTGAAACAGGCTAATGAAACTAGAACATTATATACAACAATAAGACAGAGACAAATATCTTTCTTCGGTCACGTGATAAGAAGAGAGGCATTGGAGAACATCGTAACAACTGGAAAGATCGAGGGGAAGAGAGGCAGAGGCAGACCAAGAGAAATGATGCTGGATGGATTGAGACGGTGGCATGGAGGAATATCAGCAGCAGAGTTGATCCAGAACACCAAAGACCGAGATCTGTGGAGAGCCATGAACGCCTACGCCAGCTGGCAGGGCACTTGATGATGATGATTGTCAAAGAAGTTGCCAACGGATTTCAACCAGACTATCAAGATCCGCAAAGCACAAGCTAAGGTGTCCAGTCTCTGACGCACCTAACATACTTTGCCTAAGTCAAGTATGCCACCTTTATCAGCCCATAGAACGACGATAAGACAATTGATCGCATTTCCTGTCATTAAGATAACACAGGTGTTAAGAAGTGACACCTGTCTGTGAACTATACCACATTTCAGGTGACAATGTCAATGCTGCAGTTACTTAACTTGCAGAGAATTTGTTCATATACCCGAGCTTTTCAGAAGTTTCCACTTTCTTTAAGAAATACGCCAGTGATAAGTTTACATTTGTAAGCAAAAGACGCCAAAAACAATTACAACTGATTGTCAAAGCTGTTCGCCGTTGGACAAGAGTTCGATTGTCTAAGCATGATGCATGGATCAGTAAACAATTTTCTTTGTGGCGCAGTAGTTGTATTTTTCACCATCTCCCTTACAGGTATGCGATTGCAATTTGTTTGTTTTGTTCAACTAATTATGGACGTCAATTAAAAACGCTATAAGAGGAATTAGCATATTCACACCCGTCCTATGCTACTATTGTCAATCTTGGACATTATACTTACGCAAAATCAACATCTGCGAGATGAGATGCTCGAAAAGAGCTGCTAAATTAGCTACCCGTGACCTAGTAAGAAATAATGTTATCAGACAGACAGTAGGATCAACACCTTGTGCCACACACATATTGAAAGGCAGAAGATCAAAATGGCTTAGCCATCTCGTTAGAATGCCACACCATCAACTATCAGCATTGGCCTTGCAGTACATAAGATCTGATACGGGAGGAAGAGGACGCCGGAGGAGAAAATGAGCTGACGACATCAAAGACATTGTACAATCACACGGAATGAGACATCAAAGACATTGTACAATCACACGTAATGAGACATCAAAGACACTGTTCAATCACACGTAATGAGACATCAAAGACATTGTTCAATCACACGGAATGAGACATCAAAGACAATGTACAATCACACGGAATGAGACATCAAAGAGATTGTTCAACCACAAGGAATGAGACGTCAAAGAGATTATTCAATCACGGAATGAGACATCAAAGACATTGTTCAATCACACGCAATGAGTCATCAAAGACATTGTACAATCACAAGGAATGAGACATCAAAGACATTGTTCAACCACAAGGAATGAGACATCAAAGACATTGTTCAATCACACGTAATGAGTCATCAAAGACATTGTACAATCACACGTAATGAGTCATCAAAGACATTGTACAATCACACGGAATGAGACATCAAAGACATTGTTCTATCACACGGAATGAGACATCAAAGACAATGTACAATCACACGGAAAGACACTATCCAGTGCCACCCATCAGTTCTGGAACGTCAACCATTCCGTCTTACGACGATTGACAGGACAAGTGTATGTAGATAATGATAATGATGATGATGACGATGATATTGATAGTAATGATACTGATAATAATGATAGTAGTGATGACGATAATGATTATGATGATAATGATGTTACTGATAATGATGATGATGATCATAATGATGATGATGATAATGATCATGATCATGATGAAAATAATAATGATGACACTGATAATGATGATGGTAGTAAAGATGATAATCATGATTCTGATACAGATGATGATGATGATGATGATGATGATGATGATGATGATGATGATCTGATAAAGATGATGATAAAGATGATAATGATGATGATTATGATGATAAAGAAGAAAACCGGGACTTGTTGAACTTAATGTCAGAGGTAAGTTCTTAGAACACCTTGGACAAAGAAGAATAATGATGCCTAAAGTCTGACAGATCTGAGCACTGAAGACAACCGGCTGAAACTGAAATACGTTGGCCTTGTTAAGACATCATAGTGGCAGGGAGAGTACAGTGATGGGAGGTGTGGTTCCTGGAAGAAGTGGTGAGGGTCGACCAGCACAAGGATGGACACCGGATACTGAGGACTTCTTGCGCATGGACATCTATGAGGCAGGGGAACTGGTAGAAGGATCGATAGTCTTATCAGTGGATCGTGATGAGGGCAATGGTTTGCCACATGATCATGATGAAAGCTTGGTAAGAAATTAGAGTTTGTGGAGTAATAGGAGGGACAAGTATAGTTTGATCACATTGTACGAAATCAGAGTTCGTGGAGGATTAGAGGAGACAAGTCATATAATTTGGTCACATTACATCAAATTGTACGAAATTATAGCAAATGGAGGAAGGAATAAATCAAATCAAATCAAATCAACTTTATTAGGGTCACAAATTGGGCGCGCAGGCCCGTCTTACAATCGGCCCTTCCAGTCACTCGTCTTTCGTTCATCAAGAGCATTATACATTTACATAGGAAGAAAAATAAACATTGTGAAATGAATGTTGTAAACATAAACAAGGCAAATTACCATGTTATGAGGCCCATCTCCCATGTACCCATACATCACCCCACCCACACACCCCCACGTACCCACACACACGCACACCAAGGGACACATACATACCCCACCAACCGACCCATCCCCCTCCCGCACATCCCCCACCCACACTCCCCTCACCTGTTCCCCCAACCAAAACACACTCGCCACCCACAAACATTCCCCCACCAACTCACATATCCCACACCCACCCACATACACATCCTAACTCACACATCCTCTCCCCATCCACACCTCAAACCACCTATCCCCCAGCCACATCTCCATTGACCACATATTTCCCACCCACGTACACGATCCCCCCTCCCCCTCCCCCACACACACATCTCCCTAACCAACCATACATCCCAAATCCACTCACACACACACCCCACCACCCACACATACATCCTCCACCCACCCATACATGCCTTAACCCAATCCCTCACTACACAATCCCCCACCCGTACATCACATACATCCCCTACCACGCAATATTCCCAACCCACGCACCGCACACACACATATCCCTCACCAACAATCCCACACCCACATATCACCACACATCCCCACCTACACATCACACACATATCCCCCACCCACATACCACACAATATTCCCACCCACACCCACACAGATACCCTTACACATCCACCCCACATACCCCCACCCACACACCACAAAAATCCCCCATCCACACACACATACCTCACCCACACAATATCCCTAACCAACACACCACACACCTCTCCCCACCCACACACGCATTCCCTACCCGTCCACCAACACACCCTCACCCACCCACCCCCAACCAAACATCTCTCGATCACAATACCCTTACCCACACTTATCCTCCACCCACTCACGCATCCCACCCCTACACATGCACATCCCTCACCCACCTACACATCCCTAAGCCACTAACACACCCCCACCCACACATTCCCCATCCACGCACACATCTCTCACCCATACACGCCCACATACTTCCCCCAACCACCACACATCCCCTACTCACCCACACATATACCCCACCCATACACACATTCCCCGCACCCATCACACACATCCCCCACACCACACACTACCCCTCACCCACACACATATCCTCACCCATACCACCACACGCCCCACCCACATACCATGCACACATCCCCCACCAACACACCGCACACATATCTCAAACCCACACACCATACACTTTTTCCCACCCGCCCTTGCATCCCCAATCCACCCAACACAATCCCCTACCCACACAACCCCGCCACCCACACATACTTTCTCAAACCACCCACACATCTCCACCCACATAAACACACACACCCCACACCCATCCCATACACATATCCTCCACCCATACACACATCCCCCACACCCATTCCCACACCCCTGCTTTCACCCCCACACATCCATCCACACATCCCACAAACACCCACAAATATCACTACTCACAAAAACCCACACACCCCAACCCATCCAAACGCATACCCCCACCCACACATCCCCCACCCACACATATCCCCACACAGTCTCACACAGAAGAGACAAGTTATATATTTTGGCACGTTACATCATATTGTACGAAATTATAGCACATGGAGGAAGGAATAGAAGAGACAAGTCGTATATGCTGGTCACATTACAACAAATTGTGAAAGCTTGGTAAGAAATTGAGATGACAAGGAATCAAAAGCACAAGTCACATTTTAAAAGAGGGTTTGAAAGAAATAGGTTAGTTTTCATTGCACCGGGTTTTATCCCAAATAGCTTAATCTCTTCCCGCAAATCGGTTCGCCGAAAGCGTCACACAGAGCAAAAACAGGCCCGGAATGTCGCAAGTCTCAATTGCTGAAGTCAAATATGTTTACCACATTCACCAGATCACTCTGTTGTCTCAGAATGTATCTTCGCACAATGACGCCGCGGCACCCCGGACTTGCCCGTCTGTGCTCCAACTCCCTCAGAAGATCTCGGTGAGCAAGGATACTAGTTCTAGTGACCAGTTTGTTCAACACTCCCCTGCTTCATCCTCTACCGCCAGCCTTCCTGCTAGTGCTAAACTACAGATTCAAACCCAGAACATACACGATAGTGGTGTTTTAGTCACTTTAGACGCATCATGTATATGTTCTGATCCACATTTGTTTGCATAATATATAAATGACACCGAACAAGTGTATATAACAGTGTCAAAAAACATTTATGACCGAATCACCGATGCAGAGCTCATGGAGATTAAATAAATCCCAGTGAACCAAGAGGTGAGGGAAAGGAGCTGGCCCTGGTTAGGACACACACTGAGAAAACCTTAGGACAATATAACGAGACACTGTCTTGTCTGGAATCCGCAAATCAAAAGAAATAGTGGTAGACATAAAACACCTGGAGAAGAGAATTACAGGCAGATATGAATAATATTGGAAGGATGGGGGTGGAGGATGCTAGAGACAGCAAGAGATAGGATAGCTTTATGTGAGTTGGTTGACTGGCAGTGTCCCAACTGGCGATAAAGGCAAAAGAAGAAGAAGAAATAAAACTGTTGGTGTAAATATGCCAAATGATTGAACAGCAGAACAAAATAGAGACACTATATCAGATCAGGAAATGTACAACTAAACACGTACGCATCCACTGAGATAATAGATGAAGAAAAGAGCGCGTGATTAGTACAAAATAACAGGAAATAAGATTAACAGGGACGCAGAGGTGTTTCCAAGGCACCAGGGCCGGGTTATATACTGGCCAAGACCTATTGACGCGTCCTCGTCGAGCGTCCTGGGCAACAGGTCCCTTCGGGGTCCTGGCTAAGGTCAGTAGGATCGCTGATTCCTCCGAAGTCGGAGAGTGTCTGCCTGTACGGCGAGGAACCACCAGTCTGCACACCAATAAGCCAGACATGGGACAACGGATACTCATGCAAACCTCAAGTCCTGTATGACATCACACTGATGTTGGACAACAGGATGCCTTCATCCGACATACAGGACTTCGCGTTGGAGCTCAAGCCAACGAACACAAGCAAGCAAGCATAAGATTAACATTGTTAAACCGTTACATTTTCAAGTGTTGGCTCTTACGGGAATATTTGTTACTGCATCTTACTTAGCGAAAGCTATTTGCTATTATAACAGGTGGAGTTTTTTTATACTTTTTCCGGGCTCCCATGTCGACCATAAGTACCTAGACAAGTTCTGAGAAGTAAAGGCGGCCTGTGCGATTTACTTTCATCACCCACCGAGTGTCGATTACTCTATAAAATCTGGGGTTTATCCATATACCCAATACACGTCAAGGCGTGAGAAAGGGCCCTTTATTTTACTTACAAATTTTAACTGCGTTGTGCCATTGCAATATACGATACATTGATGTTGCACGACAACGCCCATCCTCATACGGCTGCAGATGCATACATTGCAGACTCGGCGCCATCGGACTTTCACTTGTTTGGACACTTAGAAAACAACTGCGGAGTCAGAGGTTTGCAGATGGCAATGTGGTAATGGAGGTGGTGCACACTTGGTTGAATGCAACACAACATGATAACACTGTTCCCTAGAAGGCATCAATAAGCTAGTGGACAGGTGGACATTATGTGTTATTAGGCAAGGGGGACTATGTTGAGAAATAACAGACAGAAAATTTCTGATCCCCACTATAGTGAAACAAACAAAACACGGTATTCTTTAGATTTCTTTTTACATAATGGCTTCCCCTAGTATGCGCTACACATTGTCACATTTCAATTTACGTCTATATTACATTGTCACATTTCAATTTACGTCTATATTACATTGTCACATTTCAATTTACGTCTATATTACATTGTCACTTTTAGTTTTACGTCTCTATTACATTGTCACATTTCAATTTACGTCTATATAACATTGTCACATTTCCTTTTTTGTCCTTTAGAATGCCAGCTGGAGTTCCAGGTTCAGCAGACATTCCATGGGGTTAACCTGCTGTGCTCAGTGGGTGACCTTCGCTCCACCAACTTCTCCCATCTGGACAGTCTTCTCATCTTTAAATTGGTTGCTGGCGAACCCGAGATCATCGCCTCGCTATCGTCCCACTACGAACACGATCCAGTGTCCCACCTAGAAGACGCCCATGTGACTGGCCATCTCTCCAATGAGGACACCTTTGGGAGTTACCTGCTAATTATCTGGGACCACTCTCGTAATGACCCAGACGGAGATTACATTTGTCAGCTGAATGGTGTGGATGAAGACTTCATTCCTGTATCCCTGACCGAAGAGCTGTCATTTCAGGCTAACACCATGTGCCCTTGCTTTGGGGCCACTCCAGAGGTACTTCGAGTTGGGCTCACAGAAGAATTGGAAGCAATCTGTTATATTCCCGATCCTCCAGCAGTTAATATATCTCGATTGGCATCTCTAGAAATTATTATCATTAGAAATGGAATAAAGCAAATATTAGCGGAAATTAACTCTTTAACAGGCATTGCCGTAAGTGACGGACCAGGCGTGGGTTTTGTAAATGGTTCATTAGATGGTAGGATATCTTTTCTGCGTGTCGTTTTGGAATACCCGACAGCTGAAATGGCTTCTGAATATATCTGTGAGGGGTCTGGTGTTGGGGTCAGTGGAGGTCCCATTTTCTTCAGCAGAAGTGTCCATGTTTCTCTGGAAGTTCCCGACACTGAGGAGTTTATCCGGCGTCTCTTTGAGATGTATGACGTGCAGAAGGAGCTGAAGCGTTGCCAAGAAGAAAGGGATAGACTCACAAACACAACACATGGCTTGACTTCACCAACAACGGTGATTACAACACCAGTCATAACTTTACCAACAACCACAATTACAACACCAGCCATAACTTCACCAAACATCGCAATTACAACACCAGTCATAACTTTACCTACAACCGTAATTACAACACCAGTCATAATTTCACCAACAACCATAATTACAACACCAGTCATAACTTTACCAACAACCACAATTACAACACCAGTCATAATGTCACCAACAACCATAATTACAACACCAGTCATAACTTTACCAACAACCACAATTACAACACCAGTCATAATGTCACCAACAACCATAATTACAACACCAGTCATAACTTTACCAACAACCATAATTACAACACCAGCCATAACTTCACCAACAACCATAATTACAACACCAGTCATAACTTTACCAACAGCCACAGTTTCACTCACTACAACTACACCCGTGTATCCAAGAAGCTGTGAAGATGCGAACCTGCCAATAGGTCAGAATGTAGTTACCATACAGCCAGACGACGGACTGGGTACAATTGCTGTCTTGTGTGAGGTCGTCCCTCCACAAGAAATCTGGACCATTTTCCAAAAACGCTTTGATGGCAGTGTCAGCTTCTATCGCAATTTCAGTGAATACAGAAACGGTTTTGGTAATGTCAATGGCGAGTTTTGGCTCGGCCTTGACAACATACGGCGCATCCTGCTTCAAAACAACGATAATAACCAGCTGAAAGTTGACCTCATAGAACGATCCACCAATATGCCCTTCACGAGAACCTACCCCAAGTTCTCTATTGGACCAGGTGATGGTTATATCCTGAACATCAGTGGATTCAATGATGGGGGAAACGGAATATCCCCATGTGTTGGCCAGATATTCTCCACCTATGATCACGGTTATTCATCAGTAGCCGACGCTAGCAATCGAGCAGCTGGTTGGTGGTTCCCTCTCAGCGGCGGATACGTCAATATAAATGGAATGTGGGATCCCAGCACCGCACCCCAAGCTATGTACTGGTACGAGTTTACAATGAGTTGGACGTCTTTTATGGGGCACACGGAAATGAAATTTCGAAGAAATAACTAAATTGGCATTGGTTCAGTGTAATGTAAAACGTGTACTGTCCGTGTGTCATGTATTTACAAGAGTATAGGGTCCTGTCAAAACTGTCATTTACTGCCTATATAATACCTTGCGGTATATGGCAGGGGGATCTTGAGCCTGAGGAATTAAGACCGCCTGGCTATTGCAGTCACCGCGAACTATGCAGGTTAGAGTCCAGGCGTTAAAGACTCCGGTTAGCATAAACTTCAACATACATCCATAAGGATATTGTAAATAGTGGCAGTCGTGAATATAGCTTTTCAACACCCACAGAGACAGTCGTGAAGATAGTTTTGTAACAGTGAGATCGCGCACAGTGCCAGTATTGAAGATAGCTTTGTAACAATGAGATTACCCATATAGTCGGTTGTGAAAACAGCTTTGTAACAATGAGATCACACTCAGGGTCAGCCGTGAAGATAGTTTTGTGAAAAGTTAACACCCACAGAGTCAGTTGTGAAGATAGCTTTGTAACAGTACGATCACACACGGTGCCATTCGTGAAGATAGCTTTGTAACAATGAGATCAATCACAGGGTCAGCCGTGAAGATGGCTTGTTACAGATGTGATCACCCACAAACTCAGTCCTGAAGATAGCTTTGTAACAATAAGATCACACACAATGCAGGTCGTTAAGATAGCTTCGTAACAATTATATCACACACAGTCCCAGTCGTGAAGATAAGCTTTGTAAAATATTTGAACACGATAATTTCCAGCCGTTCTGATAACTTTGTCAATATTTGATCATCCATAATGGCCGAAAAAAAAATGTTTTTTGTTAATAAGTGATGATTCTTCCTGAGCCGAAAACAATCAACAGAATGTATAAAAATAACAGAAATCTATATACAGGTGAAATTAGCCTTCTTCCTGATCTCATCCTCGATTTCTTCCTGTCATATTTCTTCTTTTTTTTTTCCTTGAGAGGAGAGGCTGGCCCAATAGATATAATGCCGGGTTCTCTTTCAGGAGACCCGGGTTCGAATCCTCGGAAAGATGTAGATGTTTTTTCTGTTGGAGCAAATAAAAATCCCTCCCCTGCACAGTTCTCGGCGACTGCACTAGCCAGGCGGCCTTAGTACCTCAGGCTCAAGAACCTCCTGTCCTTCAGGGCGGGTACTATAGGCAGTGGATGGCAGTGACTACGTCTTTCCCTCTTCTATTTCTTCCTCTTCTTCTAACTAGCTTTCTTCTTTTATTTAAACTTTTCCCTAATGTACGTCGTTACTCTTCTTTTACCCCTCTTCATCGTCCTCCTCTTCCTGTTCATTCCCCTACTCATCCCACTCTTTATCTTTTTTTGGGGGGGGGTTTTGTTTTACAAAATTACCCAGGAGGGTGTGGCCGTTCACATTACTCCCAGTCATTACAGGCACACCTGTCTTTTTAAAAGCTACAACAACGATAGTCTGTTTCAACACGGCTGTAGCTATACTAGACAAATCAGCGCTGCGGGATTTCAACACGGTTTTAGCTATGATAGACAGATCAGCTGTGCAAGATTTCGACACGGTTTCTGTAAGAATAGACAAGCTGCCATTGCTTACAGTAAGTGTTCCGAGTAAAAGCAAACATGGCGTGAATCAAACTGGATAAGTCAAATTAAATGTATATATTAGTTAGTTAGTCCTTCCTCTTGAGCCTAAGGCGGCGCATAGGGCAGAAGTCATGGCTCTCTATGTCCTGCGGTTCGTTGCTACCTGTTGTAGATCCTGGATGTTCACTTGGCCGTTGAGCCTTCTCTGATGATGGTTCTACGCAGGATCTCTCTTGGTCTTCCCCGTTTTCTTTTCCCTACTGGTGACCATAAGAGAGCTTGGTTGGGGAGTCTTGTCTTGTCCATTCTGAGTACATGGCCGATGTAGTCCCAACGGCGTTTCCTTATAAAATTGGATACAATGTCCTGCTTAGTCTCTTGTCTTATTTGCGTATTGGTTCTGAAATCTGTCCAGTGTAGGTTTAGAATTCTTCTAAGACATTTGTTCTCAAAACTGTCTATTTTTTTTTACTAAAGCTACCGTTGATTTCCAACTCTCACATCCATACGTTAGCACTGGAATCACACACGAGTTGAAGATTTTAAGTTTCGTATGTTTGCTGAGTGTCTTTGACTTCCAGATGTTTGACAGTTTATTGAAGGTACCAGATGCCAGTGTGATTCTAGATAATATTTCTGGCGTTGAGTCCCCTGTAGATGTCATTTTGCTTCCTAGGTATGTGAAGCTGTTGACTCTTTCAAGAACATGGTTGTTTAATTTGGTGTCATCTGAACTGTTGGTAAGATCAATAGTTTTTGTTTTTGTGGTGTTAATTTGGAGACCAATCTGTCCTGAAACATTTTGGAGGTGGTTTGTTTTCTCTTGGGCATCCGGGTGTGTTGAACTTAAAAGCACTATGTCGTCGGCAAAGTCCAGGTCTTCTAGAATTTTGTCAACCCAGTGGATACCCCTATTTGTGTTGCTTGTGCATTTGCGCATGACCCAATCTATAGCTATTCCAAAGAGCATCGGTGACAAGACACAACCTTGTTTCACTCCTGTTTCCACTGAGAACCACTCAGAGTTGCCTGATTCTGTTCTCACGTAGCAACGTGTCTCCTTGTAGAAAGATTTTATGATGTTGATATATTTGGTAGGGAAACCATAGATGTTGAGTAGATTCCAAAGTGAAATGTATGTATGTTGTGTGTTTTATTTTTCCTTGTGAATATTATAGGCATTTTTGGGGGAAAGGGGGGCTGGGGGTGGGTGACTAAAACAATATATATTGAAACGTTTTGTAATTTCATATAATGCAATACGCATTCAGTGTTTTGTGATTTTATAGAAAATAAAATATAATAAATGTTTCATGGTCCATAGAACATAATAAATATTAAATATTTTGTGATTTCATAGACCACATTACATATTTAATGTTTTCTAATGTCATAGAACATATATATGTATATTTAATTGTTTGTGATTTCATAGAGGACAATATCTATTGAATGCCGTAATTCCGTATATTCTCGTGAGTAACGTAACCTGCGCGAGAATCGGTAGCAGTTCTCGCCGCGTCACTTACGGGGTATGTGAGCGGGTCTCTCGGAAAGCAATGACAAACTACTGAGCGTAAACTTGCCTAGTACATCAACAGGAGCTGGAAATGCTGATGTTGACTACAACGTCCTGTAAGGGATATGAAAATAAACAAAAACAAACACAATATCTAGTCAATGGGGCGCCTCTTCATGTAATGTATTATGACGTGTGGAGAGGCGCGACTGAGACGTTCCTGGAGTTCGCCTCAGGCTCGGGAGATTGCTTATGTAATGAAATGGGATCCTTAACCTTCGCAGATAAAGCCGAAAGATAAGAGGTCCCGTCCCGGGTTGCATGTTATGAACGCTAAAAATCCCACGGGATTTGGAAATTGCAGAAAGCAGATCCTAAGGTATTTGTCTTTGCAAATATGTAAGAAAGGAAAACTTACTTACGGGTAGACAGAGCTCGTTACCATGGATGAAATCTATCTAGAGGAAACAAAGCTTCATCATCATGTGCCATGCCGTTAAGTATTAGCGGTCATGATTCGCCATCTCACACGATCACCAGAGTAGTGTATCAGCTCCGTGTTCTTTTCTCGACCATACCATGTAGCCAAGTCATCCAGATATATTTATTGTTCTGCCTTCCCTTTGTTCTTTTCCCCTCAATCTTGCCAGTTGCCACCAAGTTCTCTACCTTATTTCTTCTCATAACGTGTCCTAAAACAAAATTGTGACTGTCTACATCTAATTTCTCTAATCAGTTTACGGTTTTCGTCTGCTTTTTGTAGGATTTGCTAATTCGTTTTTCTGTCTGTCCACGATATTCTTTGCAATTTCATCGGAGACCACAGTTCCACTGCCATTATATGTTTTTCACTTTGTCTGCTCATTGAACACGCTTCACACCCATACAAGTTTTTTTTATAGCACTGCAACACACTATTTCTCGTTGCAAGTGACATCATTTTATAGGTCAATATGTTTTCCATCTGGGAAAAGGCAACATGTGCCATAGCGTTTCTTGTGCTAATCTATTCAAGGCAGCTCCTATCAGATGTTATAACTGTTCCGAGATAGTTGTATCCGTTCACTTCTTTAAAAGCTTGGGCAGGCAATATTTTTAAACACTGCACAGTCATTATAAATACACCCTATATTTCTTTCTTCCTAGTGACGACAGCCGGCTAAGTGACGAAGGGGCTACGAATGCAGTTCGTAATCCCGCACACCGTGTTCGAAACAGCTGCGGGCGATTAGGAAGCAGGCCACCTTGCACTGCTTTCCATACCTTGGTATGAGTGCTGGTTGTTCAGCAAGCATGCAAACTGCTGATCGTAATCTTGCACAGGAATCAGAAATAGCAAAAGAATGCTGGAGTTTACTGCTACGCCCTGAAAAGGATATATAAAAAGAAAAGTCGCTTAAAAGTCGACTTTATTGCACCGGGTTTTATCCCACATGGCTCGGTCTATTTCCTCAGTGCGAAAAGCGTCGCACAGAGCACGAACTCCGTAGCTCAGCTACGACCCACCGGGGTCTCCGAAAATTTTCACTCGTGAACCGAAGGACGCGGCCCGGAATCGAACCAACAACCCCCCGGGAAGGTTAATCCGGTCAATAAATGCCCGCAGAAGTCGGATGTGTCGGCCTAACGGCGCAAGAACGCAGCTCTGCTGTAAACAGGCACAACGCAATCACGTCCGAAAAAGAAAAAAAAAGAAAAAAAAATCTCCGGACGAACGCAGAAGAAGAAGAAGAAGAAGAAGAAGAAGAAGAAGAAGAAGAAGAAGAAGAAGAAGAAGAAAAAGAAGAACCAACAACCTTCGAAACCCGAGTCAAACAGATTGACTACTTCGCCACGGAGACTCCCGAAAAGGATATGCAACTACATTTTTAGTGACGACCATAATATGTGCCTTCTTACAATTTAATTTCAATCCCAATTGTTCACTGTGTACAACAACCTCGCTTTGTAGAATCAGCGGGGAAAGAAGACCCTGTTGAGCTTGACTCTAGTCCGACTTTGTGAAGACATATGAAGGGTGTAGCATAGGTGGGAGCGCAAGCGCAATTGAAATACCACTATTGTTATCGTTTCTTTTCTTATGCAGGCAGGGAGATTCGCTCGCAGCAGACGAGCAATATCTCCGGCGGGCCTACTCTCGTTGGTCGTGGGAGCCGCACGAGTCAGGCGGGGAGTCTGACGGTAGTACACGCTTACAAGGTCCAGATACTTGTGTTTGACAGGTGTACAAGCCAAGTGGTCCGGGCGCGTATACGACCCTTACCTACGGGATCTGGCTGAACGCCTCTAAGTAAGGTCCCAAGGGTTTAGGGTCTGGCCATCGCTCGTCTCCTGCTTGTGGAGGCGAGGTCTCGGAGGTTTGACGCTGAGCCGCCAGCGTCTGCAGCCTACCTTGTTCCAGACGTATTGGTTACCCATTCCTCTGGATCAAACAAGGCAAGGCCGAGAGAGGGAACATGTCGTGTGGGCACCACATGTTCTCTGAAGCTCTGCCCAGGCATTGTGATGGAATTTTGGCCAAATTCCAATTCGCATACTTTGGTCTGTCAAGACTGTAAGGTGCCACTCACAACAACCGCATCTACGAGGGTTTGCAAATGAAAATCGTAAAAGTGTGATACAAATTCTATAACCATACCATTGCCTTGTAAACTGTAAATATGGATGTTAAGGATGTGAAGAGTGACATCACGGTGCAGACGTATTCGGTGACATCATAAGGACAGTATTAAGATCGCCGCCCTATTTTTGACGTACACCAATGAGGAGCAGCGTTCCGGTATCCATATTTTGATCAGTGAAGGGGTGAAACCTATAGAAATGCAACGGCGAATGAAGGTCCAGTATGGTGATGCATGCCTGTCAGTCCAGCAAGTGATTGAGTGGATTAGGAAGTTTTGACCCGCAATCACCTCCAAACGACGTGGACTTCTGAGTAAAGGTGTCCTTTAGCAACACGACAACGCTCGACCCCATACTGCCCGTGCAATGGTTGAAACTATCGAAGACCTCTACTTTCAGCGTGTACCATATACCCCGTACTCGCGAGACCTAACCCCTATGGATTTCTACCTGTTTGGACAACTCAAAGAGTCATTGGGAGGTTTAAGGTTTTAATTTGAAGCCACATCATACTAAATGTTGCATAAAAGTTACACAGTGACCTCTCAGGTGTATAGCCAGCTTTCACTACACCAATACAAGGAAGGATGAGGAGGAGGAAGTAGAAGAATGACGTGTGATGTCATAGAACGGACCGGTGTCTGTGGCTAAGGGGATAGTGATACGCGCAGTTTCACAGTTCCCAGACATACCAAGTCGAGGTTCGACATCAGCTGCGCGCGATTTTGAAGCAAACCGCTTTGCGTCGATTTCGATGTAATGAGATGTCGGCTGTTGAAACAGCAATGACATACTACTGAATCGATAAGTCCCTAGTAAATCACAACAGCCAACACATATTCGGGTTGATTGCAACGTTCTGTTGGACAGCCAAAATGAGCCATCTGGACATTTTAAGGGAAACTGAGACGCAAAGACAACTTATCACAAACATCAGAAAGAGAGAGTCAATCGTTTTTTTTTTTTTGTAGATACGTTACTAGTAGTCAAATACTGGGACATGTTGTGACCGGACAGATTTGTGGAATGAGATAAGGAAGGCAGCGTGAGAAGATTCTTGGCTGTCTTGTGTCATGGCACGGAAGGGAGTCAGCACACGAAGTGATCCATGCCGATGGAGATCGTAATTTGTGGAGAGGCATGATCGCCCTCGCCAGCCGGCAAAGAACTGGATGATGACGAGGGCGGGCGATGTTGCGTCTGTAACCGCTTGGTTCAGATAATGAAACTTCATTTGTTACATCCATGTTTTAAAACAGGATAGAAATTAAAACAGTGTACCGCCGACATTTAACCAGACAGTACTTTGTCACGGCGCCACGGTTGTCCTGCAGGCGGTATCACAGGGCAGATGAACTAAGTGACGTGACAATATAAGTATACTGGTTGCATGTTTCTTAGTGTGGGTCGACCCCTATAACTTCTCTCGTAAACCACTCCGCCCATCACTGTTCCCTCAAGCCACTGTCACGTTCACTGTGGTCACAGTATTTCAGTTTCTCAGACATGCCTCTGCTCATGAGCCAGCTTCCTACCATGTTCATATGTTAGTCGTTAGTCGCGGTTCCATCTTCACGGCAAAGGGTCACACCATAATGCTCCGTTCCTGTGCCAGTGAATATCACACAAAATGCTCCTCACAGTCTCACATGAAAAGTGTAAAAGACAGCAGTCCCGACAAACCGACAGCACGCACAAGAATATAAGCATAAGGCCGCTGCCAGAATTCCAACAGAACAGCCGGCCACTAAAATTTACAGTTATTGGTCAATGGGAGCGGCGTAGTTTGCAGAAAGCAAGTGCTCTTATTCTCACTGGTCCAGCATATTCGAAAAATGTTTCTGTAACATTTAAGCCCAAAAGCTCCCTGTTTCTTCTTTGGTTATTTTGAAATGATCTATGGCTCACATTCGTATGTTGCTACATGAAAGCTGTATGTTCTCAACAATGTTACTGTAGCTTGTCGTGTGGTATTGAGACGTAGGTTCTTTGTGCTGTTTAATCTCTGCATTTCTATGGTCAATCGACGTCTGCGAGTGAGAGAGGGGTAGAGAAAGAGAGTCAGACAGACTGACAAAGACATAGAGAGACACAGATGAGATAGAAGAAGACACAGAGAGACATATATAGAGACAGAGATACAGAAGGAGACAGAGAGAGAGAGAGAGAGAGAGAGAGAGAGAGAGAGAGACGGCGAGAGGCAGACAAAGAGAGACATAGAAAGCAAGGAACGGAGAGGCAGAGAGATAGATTGAGACGCAGAGAAACAGTGAGAGACAGGGTGGAAAGACAGCAGAGACATATAGGGACAGAATGGGAAGAGAGAGAGAGAGAGAGAGAGAGAGAGAGAGAGAGAGAGAGAGAGAGAGAGAGAGAGATACAGACAGACAGACAGACAGACAGACAGACAGACAGACAGAAAGACAGACAGAGACAGAGAGAGAGACAGAGAGACAGACAAAGAGAGAGATATAGAGACAGGTAGAGGTAACATAATCCTGACAAATATGAAGGGATGCACAGAAAAGTTAGAACATTATGTCTCGAGAAAAATTGCATATAAATTGAAAAACAACACAACAGTAAAAATACCACATTAATGCACAAAAGAATTCAAGAGCTTACTAATATAAGAACACGAACATCAACGATCTACCTATACACAAAAGATGGAAAAACCATAAAGGAAAAAGATCAGATTTTACAGGTTATGGCCTGATTATGTGAAAAACCGTTATGATTATGTAAAAGAAGAACAGCATGATATTCGAAATAATAATGAAGGACCATCAATTCTGAAGATGGAAGTTCAGAATGCTTTTTATTCATATGAAAAATGGCAACACGACCTGTTCAGACATCACAACAGAAATGATCAATGTCTTAGAAGAATATAGAATAGATCGAGTCACCAGACTGCTCAAAACAATATATGATACTGGAGATACACCTTCTGAATTATGTAATTCTATATTTATTGCAATACCAAAGAAATCAGGAGCCCTGGAATGTGATCAAAAACGAACAATTAATATAATGAGCCAAATCATGAAGATTTTGCTAAGAATTATCATGCAAAGAGTTAGGAAGAAAATACAACCCAAAATAGGAGAAGATCAATGTGGGTTTGTAGAAGGCAAGGGTACAGTAAATGCTGTGCATTTGCTTAGAGCATTAATTGAGCGTTCTATAGAAGTAAACAAAGACCTACATCTTTTCTTTGACTACAAGGCTTTCGATAAAGTAAGACATGTCAAACTGATGGGAAAGACCTTAGACTTGTAAAAATCATATATTGCAAACAACAAGCTGCCATAAAAATTGATAATGAAATAGGTCAATATCTGCCTATTAAGAGAGTTGTGAAACAGAGATGTGTAATGTCTCCATATCTTATTTTTCCCCGCACAGTGAAAATATTTTCAGAAATGTAGAAGGTATGAAAGGAATCATCAACGGAGTACGTAACATCAATAACGTTCTATATGCGGATAATACAGTATTGATTGTAGACAATGAGTAGGATCTACAACTTTTAGTAGATGCGGTTATTGCACACAGTGAACAACTAGGGTTAGAATTACATTGTAAGAAGGCATATTATGCTCGTCACTAGGAAGAAGAAAATGCCACAATGTAATATACAAGTCAATGGGAATATTCTTAAACAAGTGAATCGGTAAAAGTATCTCGGAATAGTCACAACATCCGATGGGAGATGTCTTGTTGAGATTGTAACAAGAATCGCCATGGTAAAGGTAGCCTTTTGCAAGATGAACAACATACTGACCAATGAAAAGAGGTCTTTTGAAACGAGAATAAGAGTGTTGAGATGCTACATAGAACCCATACTTTTGTTTGTATGAGAAGCATGGACAGTGAGCAGACAAGCTGAAAAACATCTGTCTGTGGAAATGCGGTTTCTGAGGAAAATACAAAGCATACCACGCACAGACAGAAAAACCAATGACCAAGTACTACAAGAAACATGAAAATCGTACACTGATCAGAGAAATTAGACGTAGACAGTTAAAAGTTTGGTCACGTTATGAGAAGAAATACATCAAGGAACTTGGTGACAACTGGCAAGATCGAGAGAAGGGAAGTAAATACCTGGATGGCTTGGCTACGTGTTATGGCCGAGACAAGAAAACTGAGCTGATCCACGTCTTTTGGTGATGAGTGAGATGGCGAAACATGGCTGGCCCACGCTGATCGGCATGGCACATGATGAATGAATGACCCTAGTTTGGCTGTACAATTGGGAGGTCACACTTGGCGATATATTTGAAGACCAACCAAGCCGGTCTCCCTGGCGAAGGTATAAAGACTTTTTCCGAAATCCCGTATATCCACGTAGGGTAATACAGCTGCGCGAGATTCGGCTGAGGATCGCGTAGCGTTGGTTACTTACGGGATTATGTGAGCCGGTCGCTCAGAAAGCAATGACAATTTACTGAGTGTAATCTTGCCAAGGAATTTGGAATACCAAGGAAGTTAATCAACATGACCAGACTATGCATGGAAGATACTTATAATATAGTAACATATAAAGGCAGGAAATCAGACCCCTTCCAAATAACATCTGGCTTGAAACAGGGTGATGCACTATCGCCGCTACTCTTCAATCTGGCTCTAGAGAAAGTTGTAAGGAAGGTAAAGGAGGAATGTGATATTGGAGGAACATCCAAGCTGCTTGGTTATGCAGATGATATAGATATTATAGGGCAAAGTGAACAAAAGACATTGGAAATATTGACTCACTTAAAGGAAAAAGCCCAACAGATGGGGCTGGTTATCAACCAAGATAAGACAGAATATATGGTAATTTCAAGAGACGGAATGGCTAGAAACTCTGGCCACATACAAATAGATAATATGACCATTAAAAGAACGGAAACATACAAATACCTGGGTACGATCTTCAACTGCTCCAACATCATAAGGGAAGAAATACAAACTAGAATCAACTCTGGAAATAAGATATACTATGCACTACAACATCTACTAAAATCAAAGGCGCTATCTCGTAACACCAAAATCACAATATACAAAACACTGATCAGACCAGTTGTGCTGTATGGCTCTGAAACCTGGAGTACAACGAAAGGAGACGAAGCCTTGTTACAAACCTTTGAGAACAAAATTTTAAGACGCATCTTTGGACCCATTAGGGATACACAAAGTGGAGAGTGGAAAAGAAGAAGTAACAAAGACATTTATGATCTGTTTATGTCCCCGCTAATCACTGGTATCATGAAGGCTAATAGACTACAATGGCTGGGGCATATAGAAAGAATGGAAGATAATAGGGAAACAAAACTCGCTTACACTCAGGAAATAAATGACCGTAGACCCCGAGGTAGACCAAGAAGGCGGTGGAGAGATAATACATGTACAGACCTACAAGCACTTGGAATCAACGACTGGCAAGAGAAGGTCCACCAGAGAGACGAATGGAGACGGATTGTATTTGCAGCAAAGAACCTCAATGGCTCGGAACGCTGAAGAAGAAGAAGAAGAAGAAGAAGAAGAAGAAGAATCTTGCCAAGACATCAACAACAGCGGTAAAATGCTGGTGTTGACAGCAATGTCCTGTAAATAGGATATGCGACCAAAAAATAATTGTCTACTAAAGAGAGAATTTCCGACTGAAGGGAAGATTGTCGACTAAAGGGATGTAACTCTACTTTTGATTTTCATGTTCATTAAGGGTTAGTGAACATAGCTTCTCAATTTCCCGACATTCTTCTTCTACATTTTATCCCCCATTAGGGGATAGGTCCTCCACCAACCCACACCACATTGTCCCATATTTTGCTATCTCCTGCAGCTCGCTCCATGCCCTCCCAGTATCTTTCATCTCTGTCTGCAATTTTCTTCTTCATATGTGTTTAAGTCCCCTGTTCTTTCTTTCACCTTGTGGGTTCCAGACAAGAGATTGTCTAGTTATACTGTCCTCAGGTTGTCTCAGTATGTGTCCTATCTTGTGGGTTCCCGACAAGAGATTGTCTAGTTATATTGTCCTCAGATTTTCTCAGTGTGTGTCCTATCTTGTAGGTTCCCGACAAGAGATTGTCTAGTTATATTGTCCTCAGATTTTCTCAGTGTGTGTCCTATCTTGTGGGTTCCAGACAAGAGATTGTCTAGTTATATTGTCCTCAGATTTTCTCAGTGTGTGTCCTATCTTGTGGGTTCCAGACAAGAGATTGTCTAGTTATATTGTCCTCAGGTTGTCTCAGTGTGTGTCCTATCTTGTAGGTTCCCGACAAGAGATTGTCTACTTATATTGTCCTCAGATTTTCTCAGTATGTGTCCTATCTTGTAGGTTCCAGACAAGAGATTGCCTACTTATATTGTCCTCAGATTTTCTCAGTATGTGCCCTATCTTGTAGGTTCCCGTCAAGAGATTGTCTACTTATATTGTCCTCAGATTTTCTCAGTATGTGTCCTATCTTGTAGGTTCCAGACAAGAGATTGTCTACTTATATTGTCCTCAGATTTTCTCAGTATGTGTCCTATCTTGTAGGTTCCAGACAAGAGATTGCCTACTTATATTGTCCTCAGATTTTCTCAGTATGTGCCCTATCTTGTAGGTTCCCGTCAAGAGATTGTCTAGTTATATTGACCTCAGATTTTCTCAGTGTATGTCGCATCTTGTAGGTTCCCGTTAAGAGATTGTCTAGTTATATTGTCCTCAGATTTTCTCAGTGTGTGTCCTATCCAGGGCCAGTATCTTGTCCTCACCTCTTCATTCACTGAGATTTGTCCTGTTCTCCCCATGAGCTCCAAGTTGGTGATTGTGTCTTACCATTTTATTCCCTATATTCTTCACAGACACAAATTAGTGAATGATTGTAGTTTATTTATACTTCTTTTATTTGTTCTTCCTATTTCCGACAAAGCCAAAATTTCGAAGATAGCCGTGAGCGGTTTGCAAGCTGGTCGCTATGCGTTGATTTCAATGCTTCGAGGCGGCGGCCGTGCAGAAAATATTGACACACTACTGAATGTAAAATTGCCAAGTAAATCAGACACAGCCAATAAATGCAGGGGTTAATTGCAGCGTCCTGTCAAATATTGATGCAACCGACTTTAAAACCTCGGTTAACTTCCTAGGTTCTAATCTGTTTAAGATTATCCACTTCTTTCTTCTGGAATTCGTTACAAACCCACCAGGGCCTCCTGATCGAGCAAGTCTGGAGTCTGGAGTCTGGAGTCTGGAGTCTGGAGTCTGGAGTCTGGAGTCTGGAGTATCTGGGACTGTTCTGGGAAGTGAGAGGCCTCATCACTCCTCGATTGCCGATTGACCTTTACAAATATGGCGCTAGGACCACGTGATCAGTACGTCCCAAAACAAGAACAGGGTTTGTGTTCTTTTTTAAAAGAAATCTATTTGTAACTTAACCTCCTTAAAAAAGAAAATACCATCATCATGTGGCATGTCGATAAGCGTGGGAGGTCATGGATCGCCATCTCATACGATCAGCAGAGTCTTAGGTCAGACCGGTGTTCTTGTCCTGTTATGCTAGACACAGAAATTATTGACGTTTAATACCCCGATGCTTTAGCGGGGTCAACTGGAGACGTCAAGAACTTATAGATTTAGCGGAGTCAGCAAGTGTGACAAAACGGAATTGCACTTCCGGATGGGGCACCCGAATCCCCACTCTGCAGTATCCCATTTTTATGGGTGTACAGTATGGTAGTGTGTGTATGGGTCTATTTTTCGGTGTCCAGTACAAGCTTCGACCATCTTTGGGTTCACGAGAAGCTTGTAGTCCAACTTAAGTGAAATTCACTGTCCTGAGAAAGATATCGCGCCGTACTCTCGATAGTCTTTTTGCGTGGTATACATTCAAGTCTATCAGAAGGTCGCGTCATTCGATTTGACGACACTTCCGGAGAGGGCTAGTAACGGCATTCACAGATGATCTCTAATAAGAAAAGGTCGTCTCTTGCGTTAATGGATTCATGTCATCTGAAGGCAGAGAGGCCAGTCTATTGAAGGGTAGGGAGCTACCCTGAAGATCCTGTGAATCCTAATCTACCGTCAAGATGAAGTCCTGTCTACAGTCAATTATCTCAACTTCTGGGGATCCAGATAAAGAGGGACAGTGGTGGCTCTCTGGATGCTAGTGGAGCACATTCTGTGGCTGATTGGTTCCTACAGGAAAGGAACCCTTATTGTTTTCCTGTTGTACGTGTTCGATTGATGTGTCGCTGAGGAGAAGACTTCCCTCAAGTCAACTGATCGAAAAAGACTGGGCCAGCGATTAAGGTCTGGTAGAAGAGGCAGCCGTGTGGCCGAAAGAACTGTAGTTTCCCAGGCTCAAGTCCGAACAAGTTCATGGAGCTCCAGGACGATCAGGTGAATACTATCCCACCACCTGCGCCTTCATCACTTACACTTCATAAGACTGACCTGAGGTTTGTGGGATGAGGAAACTGTCCTCCTGACAACTCTCGCCATACTCAGTGTTTCTGTATGTCTTGTACTTGAATGTCGTTTTGGAGTCTGAATCGTTATTAAAGACTCTTACTTTACATGTCTGAAGAGCGTTATATGATGGTCTGTTGGTGATCTGTTTGTCTGTAATAATCTGATATGAAATCAGCGTTCTGCACCGTCCCGATGGCAACGAGGTAATAGGACACAGAAGAAATAACCCAAACTAACAAAGGTTTTGACAACCACTGAGATCCGGGCCAGTGTTGCCACACGACAGCAAGAGAGGTCAAAAACATATTGTTTAACGGAGTCAGTCAGAGACGGCAAGAACATATTCTTTTAGCAGAGTTCCCCAGAGACGCCAAGAACATATTGTTTTAGCAGGGTCAGCCAGAGACGTAAAGAACATTGTTTTAGCGGGGTCAGCCAGCGACATCAAGAACATATCGTTTTGGCGAGGGCAGCTAGCTTCGTCAAGAGCATTTTGTTTTAGCCGAGTCAGCCAGTGATGTCAAAAGCATATTGTTTTAGCCGAGTCAGCGAGAGACGTCAAGAACATATTGTTTTAGCCGAGTCAGCGAGAGACGTCAAGAACATATTGTTTTAGCGGTCTCAGCCAGCGACGTCAAGAACATATTGTTTTAGTGGTGTCAACTAGAGACGTCAAGAACATATTGTTTTAGCGGTGTCAACTAGAGACGTCAAGAACATATTGTTTTAGCGGTCTCAGCCAGCGAGGTCAAGAACATATTGTTTTAGCGGTCTCAGCCAGCGACGTCAAGAACATATTGTTTTAGCGGAGTCAACTAGAGATGTCAAGAACATATTGTTTTAGCGGAGTCAACTAGAGATGTCAAGAACATATTGTTTTAGCGGAGTCAACTAGAGATGTCAAGAACATATTATTTTAGCGGAGTCAACTAGAGATGTCAAGAACATATTGTTTTAGCGGTGTCAACTAGAGATGTCAAGAACATATTGTTTTAGCGGTCTCAGCCAGCGACGTCAAGAACATATTGTTTTAGCGGAGTCAACTAGAGATGTCAAGAACATATTGTTTTAGCGGTCTCAGCCAGCGACGTCAAGAACATATTGTTTTAGCGGTCTCAGCCAGCGACGTCAAGAACATATTGTTTTAGCGGAGTCAACTAGAGATGTCAAGAACATATTGTTTTAGGGGAGTCAACTAGAGATGTCAAGAACATATTGTTTTAGCGGAGTCAATTAGAGATGTCAAGAACATATTGTTTTAGCGGAGTCAACTAGAGATGTCAAGAACATATTATTTTAGCGGAGTCAACTAGAGATGTCAAGAACATATTGTTTTAGCGGTGTCAACTAGAGACGTCAAGAACATATTGTTTTAGCGGTCTCAGCCAGCGACGTCAAGAACATATTGTTTTAGCGGTCTCAGCCAGCGACGTCAAGAACATATTGTTTTAGCAGAGTCAACTAGAGATGTCAAGAACATATTGTTTTAGCGGTGTCAACTAGAGATGTCAAGAACATATTGTTTTAGCGGAGTCAACTAGAGATGTCAAGAACATATTGTTTTAGCGGTGTCAACTAGAGATGTCAAGAACATATTGTTTTAGCGGTCTCAGCCAGCGACGTCAAGAACATATTGTTTTAGCGGAGTCAACTAGAGATGTCAAGAACATATTGTTTTAGCGGTCTCAGCCAGCGACGTCAAGAACATATTGTTTTAGCGGTCTCAGCCAGCGACGTCAAGAACATATTGTTTTAGCGGAGTCAACTAGAGATGTCAAGAACGTATTGTTTTAGCGGAGTCAACTAGAGATGTCATGAACATATTGTTTTAGCGGAGTCAACTAGAGATGTCAAGAACATATTGTTTTAGTGGAGTCAACTAGAGATGTCAAGAACATATTATTTTAGCGGTGTAAGCTAGAGAAGTCAAGAACATATTATTTTAGCGGAGTCAACTAGAGATGTCAAGAACATATTGTTTTAGCGGTGTCAACTAGAGACGTCAAGAACATATTGTTTTAGCGGTCTCAGCCAGCGACGTCAAGAACATATTGTTTTAGCAGTCTCAGCCAGCGACGTCAAGAACATATTGTTTTAGCAGAGTCAACTAGAGATGTCAAGAACATATTGTTTTAGCGGTTTCAACTAGAGATGTCAAGAACATATTGTTTTAGCGGAGTCAACTAGAGACGTCAAGAACATATTGTTTTAGCGGTCTCAGCCAGCGAAGTCAAGAAAATATTGTTTTAGCGGAGTCAACTAGAGATGTCAAGAACATATTGTTTTAGCGGTCTCAGCCAGCGACGTCAAGAACATATTGTTTTAGCGGTCTCAGCCAGCGACGTCAAGAACATATTGTTTTAGCAGAGTCAACTAGAGATGTCAAGAACATATTGTTTTAGCGGTGTCAACTAGAGACGTCAAGAACATATTGTTTTAGCGGTCTCAGCCAGCGAAGTCAAGAAAATATTGTTTTAGCGGAGTCAACTAGAGATGTCAAGAACATATTGTTTTAGCGGTGTCAACTAGAGATGTCAAGAACATATTGTTTTAGCGGTGTCAACTAGAGATGTCAAGAACATATTGTTTTAGCGGTCTCAGCCAGCGACGTCAAGAACATATTGTTTTAGCGGTCTCAGCCAGCGACGTCAAGAACATATTGTTTTAGCGGTCTCAGCCAGCTACGTCAAGAACATATTGTTTTAGCGGTGTCAACTAGAGACGTCATGAACATATTGTTTTAGCGATCTCAGCCAGCGACGTCAAGAACATATTGTTTTAGCGGTGTCAACTAGAGACGTCAAGAACATATTGTTTTAGCGGTGTCAACTAGAGACGTCAAGAACATATTGTTTTAGCGGTGTCAACTAGAGACATCAAGAACATATTATTTTTGCGGTCTCACCCAGCGACGTCAAGAGCATATTGTTTTAGCGGTCTCAGCCAGCGACGTCAAGAACATATTGTTTTAGCGGAGTCAACTAGAGATGTCAAGAACATATTGTTTTAGCGGAGTCAACTAGAGATGTCAAGAACATATTGTTTTAGCGGAGTCAACTAGAGATGTCAAGAACATATTATTTTAGCGGAGTCAACTAGAGATGTCAAGAACATATTGTTTTAGCGGTGTCAACTAGAGACGTCAAGAACATATTGTTTTAGCGGTCTCAGCCAGCGACGTCAAGAACATATTGTTTTAGCGGTCTCAGCCAGCGACGTCAAGAACATATTGTTTTAGCAGAGTCAACTAGAGATGTCAAGAACATATTGTTTTAGCGGTGTCAACTAGAGACGTCAAGAACATATTGTTTTAGCGGAGTCAGCCAGCGAAGTCAAGAAAATATTGTTTTAGCGGAGTCAACTAGAGATGTCAAGAACATATTGTTTTAGCGGTGTCAACTAGAGATGTCAAGAACATATTGTTTTAGCGGTGTCAACTAGAGATGTCAAGAACATATTGTTTTAGCGGTCTCAGCCAGCGACGTCAAGAACATATTGTTTTAGCGGTCTCAGCCAGCGACGTCAAGAACATATTGTTTTAGCGGTCTCAGCCAGCTACGTCAAGAACATATTGTTTTAGCGGTGTCAACTAGAGACGTCATGAACATATTGTTTTAGCGATCTCAGCCAGCGACGTCAAGAACATATTGTTTTAGCGGTGTCAACTAGAGACGTCAAGAACATATTGTTTTAGCGGTGTCAACTAGAGACGTCAAGAACATATTGTTTTAGCGGTGTCAACTAGAGACATCAAGAACATATTATTTTAGCGGTCTCACCCAGCGACGTCAAGAGCATATTGTTTTAGCGGTCTCAGCCAGCGACGTCAAGAACATATTGTTTTAGCGGAGTCAACTAGAGATGTCAAGAACATATTGTTTTAGCGGAGTCAACTAGAGATGTCAAGAACATATTGTTTTAGCGGAGTCAACTAGAGATGTCAAGAACATATTATTTTAGCGGAGTCAACTAGAGATGTCAAGAACATATTGTTTTAGCGGTGTCAACTAGAGACGTCAAGAACATATTGTTTTAGCGGTCTCAGCCAGCGACGTCAAGAACATATTGTTTTAGCGGTCTCAGCCAGCGACGTCAAGAACATATTGTTTTAGCAGAGTCAACTAGAGATGTCAAGAACATATTGTTTTAGCGGTGTCAACTAGAGATGTCAAGAACATATTGTTTTAGCGGAGTCAACAAGAGATGTCAAGAACATATTGTTTTAGCGGTGTCAACTAGAGATGTCAAGAACATATTGTTTTAGCGGTCTCAGCCAGCGACGTCAAGAACATATTGTTTTAGCGGAGTCAACTAGAGATGTCAAGAACATATTGTTTTAGCGGTCTCAGCCAGCGACGTCAAGAACATATTGTTTTAGCGGTCTCAGCCAGCGACGTCAAGAACATATTGTTTTAGCGGAGTCAACTAGAGATGTCAAGAACGTATTGTTTTAGCGGAGTCAACTAGAGATGTCATGAACATATTGTTTTAGCGGAGTCAACTAGAGATGTCAAGAACATATTGTTTTAGTGGAGTCAACTAGAGATGTCAAGAACATATTATTTTAGCGGTGTAAGCTAGAGATGTCAAGAACATATTATTTTAGCGGAGTCAACTAGAGATGTCAAGAACATATTGTTTTAGCGGTGTCAACTAGAGACGTCAAGAACATATTGTTTTAGCGGTCTCAGCCAGCGACGTCAAGAACATATTGTTTTAGCGGTCTCAGCCAGCGACGTCAAGAACATATTGTTTTAGCAGAGTCAACTAGAGATGTCAAGAACATATTGTTTTAGCGGTGTCAACTAGAGATGTCAAGAACATATTGTTTTAGCGGAGTCAACTAGAGATGTCAAGAACATATTGTTTTAGCGGTGTCAACTAGAGACGTCAAGAACATATTGTTTTAGCGGTCTCAGCCAGCGAAGTCAAGAAAATATTGTTTTAGCGGAGTCAACTAGAGATGTCAAGAACATATTGTTTTAGCGGTGTCAACTAGAGATGTCAAGAACATATTGTTTTAGCGGTGTCAACTAGAGATGTCAAGAACATATTGTTTTAGCGGTCTCAGCCAGCGACGTCAAGAACATATTGTTTTAGCGGTCTCAGCCAGCGACGTCAAGAACATATTGTTTTAGCGGTCTCAGCCAGCTACGTCAAGAACATATTGTTTTAGCGGTGTCAACTAGAGACGTCATGAACATATTGTTTTAGCGGTCTCAGCCAGCGACGTCAAGAACATATTGTTTTAGCGGTGTCAACTAGAGACGTCAAGAACATATTGTTTTAGCGGTGTCAACTAGAGACGTCAAGAACATATTGTTTTAGCGGTGTCAACTAGAGACATCAAGAAAATATTATTTTAGCGGTCTCACCCAGCGACGTCAAGAACATATTGTTTTAGCGGTCTCAGCCAGCGACGTCAAGAACATATTGTTTTAGCGGAGTCAACTAGAGATGTCAAGAACATATTGTTTTAGCGGAGTCAACTAGAGATGTCAAGAACATATTGTTTTAGCGGAGTCAACTAGAGATGTCAAGAACATATTATTTTAGCGGAGTCAACTAGAGATGTCAAGAACATATTGTTTTAGCGGTGTCAACTAGAGATGTCAAGAACATATTGTTTTAGCGGTCTCAGCCAGCGACGTCAAGAACATATTGTTTTAGCGGAGTCAACTAGAGATGTCAAGAACATATTGTTTTAGCGGTCTCAGCCAGCGACGTCAAGAACATATTGTTTTAGCGGTCTCAGTCAGCGACGTCAAGAACATATTGTTTTAGCGGAGTCAACTAGAGATGTCAAGAACATATAGTTTTAGGGGAGTCAACTAGAGATGTCAAGAACATATTGTTTTAGCGGAGTCAACTAGAGATGTCAAGAACATATTGTTTTAGCGGAGTCAACTAGAGATGTCAAGAACATATTATTTTAGCGGAGTCAACTAGAGATGTCAAGAACATATTGTTTTAGCGGTGTCAACTAGAGACGTCAAGAACATATTGTTTTAGCGGTCTCAGCCAGCGACGTCAAGAACATATTGTTTTAGCGGTCTCAGCCAGCGACGTCAAGAACATATTGTTTTAGCAGAGTCAACTAGAGATGTCAAGAACATATTGTTTTAGCGGTGTCAACTAGAGATGTCAAGAACATATTGTTTTAGCGGTGTCAACTAGAGATGTCAAGAACATATTGTTTTAGCGGTCTCAGCCAGCGACGTCAAGAACATATTGTTTTAGCGGAGTCAACTAGAGATGTCAAGAACATATTGTTTTAGCGGTCTCAGCCAGCGACGTCAAGAACATATTGTTTTAGCGGTCTCAGCCAGCGACGTCAAGAACATATTGTTTTAGCGGAGTCAACTAGAGATGTCATGAACATATTGTTTTAGCGGAGTCAACTAGAGATGTCAAGAACATATTGTTTTAGTGGAGTCAACTAGAGATGTCAAGAACATATTATTTTAGCGGTGTAAGCTAGAGATGTCAAGAACATATTATTTTAGCGGAGTCAACTAGAGATGTCAAGAACATATTGTTTTAGCGGTGTCAACTAGAGACGTCAAGAACATATTGTTTTAGCAGTCTCAGCCAGCGACGTCAAGAACATATTGTTTTAGCGGTCTCAGCCAGCGACGTCAAGAACATATTGTTTTAGCGGAGTCAACTAGAGATGTCATGAACATATTGTTTTAGCGGAGTCAACTAGAGATGTCAAGAACATATTGTTTTAGTGGAGTCAACTAGAGATGTCAAGAACATATTATTTTAGCGGTGTAAGCTAGAGATGTCAAGAACATATTATTTTAGCGGAGTCAACTAGAGATGTCAAGAACATATTGTTTTAGCGGTGTCAACTAGAGACGTCAAGAACATATTGTTTTAGCGGTCTCAGCCAGCGACGTCAAGAACATATTGTTTTAGCGGTCTCAGCCAGCGACGTCAAGAACATATTGTTTTAGCAGAGTCAACTAGAGATGTCAAGAACATATTGTTTTAGCGGTGTCAACTAGAGATGTCAAGAACATATTGTTTTAGCGGAGTCAACTAGAGATGTCAAGAACATATTGTTTTAGCGGTGTCAACTAGAGATGTCAAGAACATATTGTTTTAGCGGTCTCAGCCAGCAACGTCAAGAACATATTGTTTTAGCGGAGTCAACTAGAGATGTCAAGAACATATTGTTTTAGCGGTCTCAGCCAGCGACCTCAAGAACATATTGTTTTAGCGGAGTCAACTAGAGATGTCAAGAACATATTGATTTAGCGGTGTCAACTAGAGATGTCAAGAACATATTGTTTTAGCGGAGTCAACTAGAGATGTCAAGAACATATTGTTTTAGCGGTGTCAACTAGAGATGTCAAGAACATATTGTTTTAGCGGAGTCAACTAGAGATGTCAAGAACATATTGTTTTAGCGGTGTCAACTAGAGACGTCAAGAACATATTGTTTTAGCGGTCTCAGCCAGCGACGTCAAGAACATATTGTTTTAGCGGAGTCAACTAGAGATGTCAAGAACATATTGTTTTAGCGGTGTCAACTAGAGATGTCAAGAACATATTGTTTTAGCGGTGTCAACTAGAGATGTCAAGAACATATTGTTTTAGCGGTCTCAGCCAGCGACGTCAAGAACATATTGTTTTAGCGGTCTCAGCCAGCGACGTCAAGAACATATTGTTTTAGCGGTCTCAGCCAGCTACGTCAAGAACATATTGTTTTAGCGGTGTCAACTAGAGACGTCATGAACATATTGTTTTAGCGGTCTCAGCCAGCGACGTCAAGAACATATTGTTTTAGCGGTGTCAACTAGAGACGTCAAGAACATATTGTTTTAGCGGTGTCAACTAGAGACGTCAAGAACATATTGTTTTAGCGGTGTCAACTAGAGACATCAAGAACATATTATTTTAGCGGTCTCAGCCAGCGACGTCAAGAACATATTGTTTTAGCGGTCTCAGCCAGCGACGTCAAGAACATATTGTTTTAGCGGAGTCAACTAGAGATGTCAAGAACATATTGTTTTAGCGAAGTCAACTAGAGATGTCAAGAACATATTGTTTTAGCGGTGTCAGTCAGAGACGTCAAGAACATATTGTTTTAGCGGAGTCAACTAGAGATGTCAAGAACATATTGTTTTAGCGGAGTCAATTAGGGACGTCAAGAACATAGTTTTAGCGCATTCCGCCAAAGATGTCAAAAACATGTTCTATAGAAGTTCATCAGAGACGTGAAGAACATAGTATTTTAGCGGAGTCCGTCAGAGACGTCAAAAACATATTGTCCTCAATTATTTTCTAACTCTGACGTTACGGCACAGGAGACAAGCCAGTATGGACTCCGTCACTATAAAAATATGTCGAAGAGTACTGATACTTCTAGTTCTGGTGGCCACGGAAAGAATAGTAACACAGTAACATATCAAGCGTGTCGTAAAAGGAGGTTAGGCCATCGGAGGTCATCTGGTCGAAAGACTGAGTGTTGTTTCCTGAAAATGGACCTTGGTAGCCAATGTTAGATCACGGCGTAGATTGAGTGTCTTTCAAATGTTCTGCTCGATGACAAATGGCGTTGAGATGAGTTGAGCTGAGTTGAGATGAGTTGAGTTGAGTTGAGTTGAGATGAGTTGAGTTGAGTTGAGTTGAGTTGAGTTGAGATGAGTTGAGTTGAGTTGAGATGAGTTAAGTTGATTTTGAATAACGAAGACACAAACAATAGATTGCACGATTTATTGCATGGCATATTTCGCTGCATCTTGTTGAGTTGAGTTGAGTTGCGATGAGTTGAGTTGAGTTGAGATGAGTTAAGTTGAGTTGAGATGAGTTGAGCTGAGTTGAGATGAGATGAGTTGAGTTGAGATGAGTTGAGTTGAGTTAAGATGAGTTGAGTTGAGTTGAGATGAGTTGAGTTGAGTTGAGATGAGTTTAGTTGAGTTAGTTGAGTTGAGTTGAGTTGAGATGAGTTGAGTTGAGTTGAGTTGAGTTGAATTGAGTTGAGATGAGTTGAGTTGAGTTGAGATGAGATGAGTTGAGCTGAGTTGAGTTGAGATGAGTTGAGTTGAGTTGAGTTGAGATGAGTTGAGATGAGTTGAGTTGAGTTGAGTTGAGATGCGTTGAGTTGAGATGAGATGAGTTGAGTTGAGTTGAGGTGAAATGAGTTGAGTTGAGTTGAGATGAATTGAGTTGAGTTAGGATGAGTTGAGTTGAGTTGGTAATCTCTTTCTGATAGTTGTATATCATTGGCACCTTGCCGTCTTGACAGACGATAGTTTGTGCTTTAAAAAGGCATAATAACTTTTAACTATGGCGGTAGCGAGTGTGACTGATAAGGCCAATTTGCGCTGTAAATGTCCGTTCACAGTGGGTGCATGTGAACACGTGGTCATTTCCACCATCATGCACCATCTTACGTCTCAAACGCTTGGTGTGTGACTTTTCTGCAATAATTTTCTCCTTTGACTTTATTCCATTTCTGATATTTGCCCTCCATGCAACACGTTCAGCGGCGACTTGCTCCCAATGTGCATTATCAATGCCTGTATCAATCATGTCCCGCTTACACACATCTTTGTATCGTAGTAGAGGCCGACCCTGAGATCTCTTACCCATCTGTAATTCACCAAAAAAGATATCCTTTGGTATTCTACCATCATCCATCCTCCTAAGATGTCCTATCCATCTAAGTCTACGAAGACTGAGCATGGAATAAACTGTCACACAACCTGATCTTTCCAATACTTCAGTATTTGTGATTTTGTCTTGCCACTTAATACCAAGAATTCTTCGCAGACACCGCATATGAAAGCTGTTTAAATTGTTCTCTTGGTGTGAGTAAGTTGTCCAGGTTTCACTGCCATAGAGAAGAGTACTAAGGACACAGGCTTGATAGACAAGGACTTTTGTTTTGGCAGTAAGCTTCCTGTTCTCCCAGACTCTTTTTCTTAACCTGTTCATTGTTGTTGCTGCCTTACCAATCCGGATGTTGATTTCCTGATCTAGGGATAATTTGCTATTTACCACTGATCCTAGATATGTAAAATGGTCTACTATCTCTAGTTCGGCGTCGTCAATAAAGATTGATGGTACCCCATGTGCACCTTGTGACATAATCTGTGTCTTCTTTTTGCTAATTGTTAAACCAAATTCAGAACAAGCATTGGAGAATGCAGATAGTAGACATTGCAATTCTTCCTCAGAGTGGGTCGTAACTGCAGCATCATCTGCAAAAAGCAACTCTCTGATCAGTACCCTCCTAATTTTGGTCTTAGCCTTCAATCTCTGAGCATTGTAGAGGCCGCCATCTGAGCGTGAGTGAATGTATATACCACCATCCTGATCACGAAATGCATATTTCAGTAGAAGTGAAAAGTATATTCCAAAGAGGGTGGGAGCTAGAACACAACCTTGCTTAACTCCACTCTTGATTTCAAATTCTTCAGAAGATGCACCATCAAACTTGATTATACCCTTCATGCCTGTGTGGAACGATTCCACAATGGACAGAAGAGTTGGTGGGCAGCCAATCTTCTTTAGTGCCTTGAACAGACCCTCACGACTGACCAAATCAAATGCCTTTGTGAGGTCGATGAAGGCAATAAACAGTGGTTGATTCTGTTCACGGCATTTTTCTTGCATTTGTCGCAATGAGAATATCATATCAGTGGTAGACCGGTTCTGTCGAAAGCCACACTGTGATTCGGGGTAGACTTGATCTCCTAGGACTTGAAGTCTGCGCAGAACAATTCTGGCGAATACTTTTCCAACAATACACAGAAGTGAGATACCCCTATAGTTGTTACAGTCGCTCCGATCGCCCTTGTTCTTGTACAGCGTTATAATGTTTGAATCTTTGAAATCCTGTGGGACTTGTCCTAAACGCCAGCATAGCTCTATTAGCTGGTGGATCTGTAGAGTGAGTGTGTCTTGCCCACTCCTGATAACCTCTATTGGAATCCCATCCTTACCTGGAGCCTTGCCAGATGCAAGTTCATTTATAGCACACTTAACTTCTGTTATGGTGGGAAGTGTGTCCAGGTGGTCAAGAGTTGGTAGAGCCTCTATGGCGTTAAGGGCATCATCCGCTAGTTTGGTCTCACTTGAGTAAAGCTCCAAATAGTGCTCTACCCATCTGTCCATCTGCTGTTTCTTATCAGTGATGACTTCTCCAGTCAAGGTTTTCAGCGGTGCACTTCTTTTGATCACTGGACCACAGGCTTTCTTTATTCCTTCATACATGCTTCTTATGTCTCCCTTATCACTTGCGATTTGAATGGACTCACATAACTTGATCCAATAATCATTTGCACACTGCCTGGCAGCCTTTTGCACATCCTTCCTAGCTTGCCTTAGCTCACTCAGAGTGTTACGTGTTGGTCTTTCCTTGTTTCTTAAGAGAGCTTTCTTCTTCTTATCAATCAAGGGCTGCAGAGTCTCGCTGTTGGCCGCAAACCAGTCCTGCCTCTTATGATCCACAGTGCCGTAAACCCCTACGGCAGTTTTATAAAGAGTTTCCTTAATTTGACCCCACTTTTCATTTACTGTACAATTTTCTGGTGTATCAGTGAAAGCGTCTTCAAGTTGCTGTTGAAACTGAAAGCACTTTTCAGGATCATGAGTGTTAATAATATTAATCCTGGGGCTAGATTTGTGTTTAGCTGTGTAGATTCTCTTTGGTCTCAGTCTAACTCTTGCAACAACCAAAGAATGATCTGTATCACAGTCAGCACTGTGGTAACTACGAGTCAATGATATATGGTTCAGATGTTGTCTCCGTGTGATGATGAAGTCCAGCTGGTGCCAATGGCCGGATCTTGGATGTTTCCATGTGACCTTATGCATCTCTTTTGTTTTAAAAAAAGAGTTTGTAATACATAGGTCATTACTGGTGCAATGCTCCAGCAGCCTTTGCCCATTTTCATTCATGCGACCGATGTTGTATTTTCCAAGGAACACTGGCCATGAACTCGAGTCCTTGCCCACACGAGCATTGAAATCACCGAGCATATAAATGTAGTCAGATTTTGGAACTGCCTTGATCACGGAGTCTAACTCCTCATAGAACAAATCCTTCACATCATCAGAGGAATCGAGTGTCGGTGCATATGCAGTAATAATGGTGGCAAACCCACAAGAGGTTGCCAAGCGCAGGGATAATAGTCTTTCATTTCCTCCTGCTGGAATTTCAATCATTCCCAGTAGCGAATTCTTCACTGCAAAGCCCACACCGTGTTGCCTTTTTTCTGCCTGCCCTCTACCCTTCCAGAAAAAGGTGTAGTTGTTTTCCCTGAGTGACCCTTCCTCAGCGAGGCGAGTCTCCTGCAGGCCAGCAATATCAATGTTAAGACGATTGAGTTCGGCATCAATCACAGCCGTTTTTCTCACATCGTCAATATTGGTCAAGTCAGTGGAAAATCCTGGACACATGGTTCTCACGTTCCAGGTTGCAAGCCGTAGCTTGAGGTTTCTATTTTTATTTTTGTTTGTACCTGGTGCATTGGTTTTACAGCCTGCGATTCAGATTTTGTCCTAGCCCCAAGCACCCATTGAAGCAGGCAGGCTGTGGCGGATCAGCACCCAATTGGCTGGGGGATGCCCAGCTTGAGGCGGGCGGTAGCTGATCAGTGACACCTATAGGTGTCTCCCACCGTCAGAGGCAACGCGTGGCACCCCATGTCTACGCCAACTGACAAGGACTTATAACCCGTAACAGTTGCCTCTCGCTTTGATTCCGAGACCAGTTAAGACCAGGGATGGAGTTATTGCCTCTCCATAGCACAAAGCCTGGGCTAAAATATAGAGATCATGTGTTGCCCATGCAGCATGATCCCTCTCTCGGCCTGCCTAGTTCACTCCAGAGGAAAGGTAACACCGCTACATCTGAAACAAGACAAGCTGCAGAAGCTGCCGGATCAGCAAAGCAATGCTCTAACTGTCCGCCTGTCGGAGCTTCGATCCTAGACCAGTCGCCAACCAAGGCTTAGGGCCTGGTCTGCCCTGCCATGACAATTTTGTCTTTAGCTTGCATTTCCTCGCACCAGGGTAAGGCTTGTACCCTCCCAATTGCGCTCTTCCGCCCGAAGCCGTTGGCACAATGTGGGGTGTCGGGTTTGGTAAGCGCCGCCCAACGTTCGGCGCTAACAGAAACCAGGTAGTACC
>OY992897.1:62747521-62810021 GCA_963921405.1 Cepaea hortensis | reverse complement strand
TTCATGTACTGAGGTTCCCATGGACTCTGTAATTCCCTCTGTCCATCGCTTACATGGTCGACCTCTTCCTCTGGTTCCATTTGGTCTGTACATCATTGCTTTTTGTGCTATACTGTCAGCTGGTAGCCCAGTTATATAACCAAACGATTTCACTTGCTGTTTTCTAATGGAATCTAGCGCTGTCATAACCCTCATTTTGTCCTGTTTTCATCATTTCTGATTTTCACTCGTCTGGATACATTGAGTATTCTTCTCGGGAATCACATTTCTGTTGATGTAATTTTGTCTCTTTGCCTGTCATTGTCCAGCGTTGACATTGGTATCATAGAGTTGGGAGAAAGATTGTGTTGTGCAGCGCTTATTTTAGTATCTACTGATACATGTTTGTTCTTTAGTATAATTTTCTGTATGCTGAAATCACGACGAGTTCTCATTGTCTTACAGTTTCAGAGCTCATCTTTCAGCAAGAGGCAACAAATTCAAGGCTGACCATCTTGTGTAAAATCCCAGAGCCGGCCGCTGACAAACTGACCCACATCGATGCCATGGTCATCTCCAAACTCGAAGGGAACAGCCGGACCAACCTGGCTGCCGTCTCCATCTTCTTCAACCAGGGCAACCCAACATCTCGTGTACCAGGTGCGGAAGTCAGCGGGCATCTTGCCGACGAGGCTAACTCTACAACTTACTTAAGGATCTCCTGGCTTACCACTACATCTGGACATGGTGCGACATACACCTGTGTTGTGTACGGGGTGGACAATGATTTGATCCCTCAAACTTCAAGCCAACGCATGTTGGTCAGGGACGACAATTCTCTCATTATGGTGTCTGACCCGGAAGTGATAAAGCTGGGGTTGACCAAAGAGCTACAGATATTGTGTACCCTGCCAGATCATTCGGCTCTGAATATCACCAAAATGGCTTCTCTGGAGATTTTTAAACAGCAAAACGGGATCAAATGTCAGTTCGCGAGGATTAAAGCAGGCTCCGAAGAAGCTGTACTTACAGGGGCGTTCAAAGCTTCTTTGAACGGTAGCATGGAAGGAAATAAGACGTTCCTTGGATTAACCTGGGGAAATATATCCGCCGCTGACGCAGGGGAGTTTATCTGTGAGGGTTCTGGCGTTGATGCTAGGGGCCATCCGGTTTTCTTTAATAAAAATATAACAATAGTCTCCAGGAATCCAGATCGGCAGGAACTTGTCGGGTTGCTGTTCGAGTTGTACAACACGGCCAGTGAGGTAGAACATGCCCAAGAAGCCAAACGCCAGGTGATCAGGGAAAAGACGCAGCTGATAAACCAACTCAGCAAAACTCAATGCCGACAACCAAACAGTTGCGACAGCAGCTTTTTTAAACCTGGCCAGCATGTTTTCACCATTGAGCCTGATGATGGTCTGGGGCCGATTTCTGTTTTGTGTGATGGCGAAAAACGCGGGGAAATCTGGACAGTTTTTCAAAAACGCTTTAACGGAAGTGTGGATTTTTACAGAAACTTTAGCGATTACGAAAACGGTTTCGGGTCTCTTGATGGGGAGTTCTGGCTGGGTCTGAAAAATATTCGCCGTCTGTTGCTTCAAAATGAGAACAGGAACAAATTGCGTGTTGAATTTACAGAAATGACAACAAACGTTAACCACACGAAGAACTATAACACCTTCTCTTTAGGGCCTCCCCCGGGGTACAAACTTCTAGCTATCGGCTTCGACGACCTGGGCTACGGGATGTCCTTCAACTCCGGGTATAACTTCTCAACGCCGGATCATGGTGTACCCCGCCTGGCCGTCCTGAACCGCGCCGGGTGGTGGTTCAACTACGACAGCCCCTACGTCAATCTCAACGGAGTTTGGGGCGTTAGAGGCAAGAGGCACTCCGTGTACTGGTCGGAGTTTCGCCGGGATAGAAATCTCATTTTAGAAAGAACCCAGATGAAATTTAGGAGAAATTTTTGAACATTTACAGTGTTTCATTGTACGTCGTCGCCATCATAGTCATCATCTTTATCATCATCATCATCATCATCATTGTCACCATCATCACCATCATATTCATCAGCATTAAAAGTAAAAGTAAATAAAAATAAGAAGCAAAGGTTCCGTTTACAAGCCTTAAGATGCCGAATTATTGGGCGTATGTTGCTAGGCCCATACTTGTATAGACCAGTCGACTCTCGTGTGGTGTGGCCAATATCAAATCAAATCCCTTTATTTCCCCAAGACATTTCTGGTCCCCATTTTAGTCTTGGTCGAGTTGGAAGCCCAGGTCAGTTTCTCATAAATTCGAATCTGATGTGGATCGAACCTCTGACCACTGAGAGGACAGGTCAGTGTCTACGTCACTGCGGCTTCCCCCACTATTATCATGTAGCACCTCATTTGCAGAACCTCGCTGACGTCACAGCTCAAGGACAAGACTCTCCATCCTCCACCAGTTCTCCTGCCTTGTACAGTTTCATCCCCAGGGCGCCTTGAATGTCCCGTGTCCTCCGTCGTGTTGGGCCGCCCCTGCTTCTTCTTCCAGGAACCGTGCGCTATATGACTGCTCCTGCTAACCCACTGTGATGTTTAACTGATTCAGAAGCAAACAAAATGTAGGTTTTCAACGAACAATTATAATCGATTGCTCAAATATATCGAGGCATTATCGATGAGGCAATTCCAGCCGTTTATTTGCAAACAGAAAGACTTCTTTTTGAATAATAGATTACCGTGGGGAACATTCTCCACATTCTAACAATATCAGTGACAATGTGTTTAGTATGTCAGCCAAAGTATTTTTCGTTTAATCACTTCATAAGCTACATAACTCTGTAGTATGCAACTTGACGAGATGCAGCGAAATATGCCAAGCAAGAAATAGGGAAATATATTGTTAGTGGCGTCTGTGTTTAAGTAAATACATAATTAATAAATCAGGTGTTTTATTGAAAGAAAATGTGTACTGTAACCCGGGTAGATTGAGTGCAGCCACGCGAGCATGTACATTAACTTCATGGCCAACAAAGTTACTTGCATGTTCTTCACAAGACGTCGCAATCAACCACATCATTAATTTATTGTTTATGATTTACTAGTTACTAATGTAAGTTCAGTCATCTGCCATTGTTTTCTGAACGGCCGACGCCTCATGCCATCGAAATCAACGCAATCTGATCTGCTTCCAAATTTCTCCCGACTAATTTCAAATCCTTGACTCGGTGTGTCGGGGCCTTGCGAAAGGTAATTTACCATCCCCGAAGCCACAGCCGGGGCTGTCAAGCAGAGTAAGGCATGATAATCATAAATCAAACTCGGTGACACTTTCTTCTATCTATTTATTCGGCATATATACTGGGGTATTCAGTTACAATACAGTAAAACGACATTCAATATGAACATATTAATAGTGAGATAGAAATTACAATAACCGGGCTATTGTTCTGTAACCTGTCGGTATAGTTGCTAAAATGTTAAGAGTGTTAATCTTGTGACATTACTGTGCTGACGAACACGGTGACGTCATAAAGGCTGGTTAAAGATGGCCGCCCACTTTTGACATGCACCAAAGAGGAGTGACGTTTTGTTATCAGTTTAAAAAAAAAAATCAGTGAATGGGTGAAACTATTAAAAATTCATCGGGGAATTAAGGTCCAGTATGGTGATGCATGCCTGTCAGTCCAGCAAGTGTATGAGTGGAGTAGGAAGTTTCGACCCGCAATCAAATCCAAACGACGTGGACTTCTGAGTAAAGGTGTCCTTTAGCAACACGACAACGCTCGACCCCATACTGCCCGTGCAACGGTTAAAACCATCGAAGACCTCCACTTTCAGTGTGTACCACATCCCGCGTACTCCCCAGACCTAGCCCCAAGTGATTTCCACCTGGACAACTCAGAGTAAAAAAACAAACATTTAAGGTTTTCATTTGAAGTCCGCTCGTATATTGTGCATTATGGAATTATGTAACATTAAATGTATATTGTGTCTATGAAATCAAATAATTCAATATATATTATTTCCCATGAAATTACACATCATTCAATACATATTGTGCTTCATGAAATCACACATCATTCAATATATATTGTGCTTCATGAAATCACACATCATTCAATATATATTGTGCTTTATGAAATCACACATAATTCAATATATACTAAGTACCATAAAATCACACAATATTTCATATATATATATATATATATATATATATATATATATATATATATATATATATATATATATATATATATATATATATATATATATATGTAGACACCTTTCAGTCTTGACAGACTAAAGTATGTGAGTGGAATGTGGCCAATATTCCATCACAATGTCTGGGTAGAGCTTCAGAGATCATGTGATGCCCAAACGACATGACCCCTCCCTCGGCCTAGTCTTGTGTATTCCAGAGGAATGGGTAACCAATACGTCTGGCACAAGGTAGGCTGCAGACGCTGGCGGCTCAGCGTCAATCCACCGAGACCTCACCACCACGAGCCGGTGGCGAGTTATGGCCAGACCCTGACACCCAAGGGACCCGGCTTAGAGACGTTCAGCCATGTCCCACAGGTGAGGGCCTTGTACGAGCCCGGACCATGAGGGCGCGCACATCTGTCAATCACAAGTGTCCGGACCTGTGTAAAGCGTGCACTATCGTCAGACTCCCCACCTGACTTATAGCGGTCCCCGCGACCAGCGGGAATAGGTCCGCCATAGCTACCGCAGGAGATATTGCCTGTCTATTTGCAAGCAAATCTCCCATACTTCCACTGTGCGGATCTCGCGACCCGCGAGAATAGGCCCGCCGGAGATTTGCTCGTCTGCTGCGAACAAATCTCTACCGAGAGACTGAATAAGTAAAGAAACGATAAACACACATATAGCGTTTTATGAAATCACACAATGTTCCATATATATTGTGCATTATGAAGTTATATAGCATTCAGTATACATTGTGTTTTATGAAATAACAAACGATTCCATATATATTGTGTTCTTTAAAATCAGAAAACATTTAATATGTATAATGTTCTATGAACCATAAAACGTCTAATATATATTGTTTTTCTCTCCCCCCCCCCCTCTCCCAGATTCCCATATTATTAACTAGAAAAAAATAAAACACACAGCATAATTACATTTAATAACGTGTGACTTATCCAGTTTGATTCACACCATGTTTTCTTTTACTAGAAACACTTTCTGCAAGCAACGGCCGTCTGTCTATTGTTACGGAAGCCGTGTCGAAATCTTGCAACGCCGGTCTGTCTATCTAAAACCACCGTTGTTGTAGCAGTTAAAAAGACAGATGTGCATGTAATGACTGGGGGAACCGTGAGCGGCCACATCCTCCTAGAGATTTAAAAAAAAAGTAAATGAGGGATTGGGGTTGGTGAAGAAGTGGGGGGAGGGAAAATAGTGGGAGGACGAGTAGGGGCAAATGAGGACTAACCACTTGAGGGCACAGATTAAATAAAATAAGAAGACGAGAAAGAAATAGAAGAAGGAAACAAATAGTTACTGTCTAACACTGTCATCTACCCGCCAATAAAGTACCTTCCGATGTAGGACATGGGGTCTTGAGCCTATGGAAATAAAGCCGCCTGGCTAGTGTAGTCGCCACCATCTGTGCAGATTAGGGTTTTCTTTTTGCCTCCGACAGAAAACAATCCACACATCTTACCGAGGATTCGAACCGGTCTCTCCCGAAGTAGAACCCGACATTCTAGCCACACGGCCAGCCCCTCCTCTTAAGAAAAGAAAGAAATAGTGCAGGAGGACAAAGAGGACGAGATGAAACAGAAGAAGGCTGTATAATTTCACCTGCATGTTTTTTGTTGTTGTTTTATACAATATGTTGATTGTGTTTGGCTCAGGAAGAATCATTACTTATACACGCAACAATCGATTTCTGGCCATCCACATTGTTTATGATCAGATATTGACAAAGCTACCAGAACGGTTGTAAAGGTCGCGTTGAAATCTTTACGAAGCTTATCTTCACGGCTGGCGCTGTGGCTGATCTTACTGTCACAAGATGTCTTCACGGCTGGCGTTGTAGGCATTCTTACTATTAACAGATATCTTTAGGGCTGGCATAGCGTCGGATTTTAATAGTTACAGAGCTATCTTCACGATTGGCACTGTGGGTGATCGTACTGATTCAAAGCTACCTTCACGACTGTCTCTATGTGTGATCTTACTGTTACTTGCGTGGGTATTTACAGCCCGTTCAGCGGGCCGAAACGTTCAAGAATCCAGTGGTGCCCACTCTATGACCACGAGCAGCATGACGATGGAGGTGATGGCAGTTACACAGGCTTTCATATGGCTGGAATCACAGCATTATACCAACGTGTGTGTACTAAGTGATTCAATGAGCATGATTCAGAAGGTCGAAGCTGGATCTGTACGTAGACATAACATTGTAGCTATAACATTGTAGCAGTAACATTGTAGCTATAACACTGTAACAGTAACATTGTCATTATCATTATCCAGTGCCTTGCCGGCTGCTGTAGGCGATCGTGCCTCTCCATAAATTTACTATCTCCGGCGTCATGGATCAATTCATGTGTTGACTGTTCCGTGTCGTGACACATGACTGTCAAGAATCTTCTCCCGCTGCCTTTCTCTATCTCTCTTTCCGCAAATCTTTCCGGCTGACACAACGTGTTCCATTTTTTGTCTTCTCATAACGTGGCCGAAAAAAAAAATGACTGCCTCTTTCTGATGTTTGTGATAAGTTGTCTTTGCAACTTAGCTTCCCTCAAAATGTCCAGGTTGCTCATTCTGGCTGTCCAATTAATTTTCAGCATTCTTCTATAAAACCACATCTACAATGCTTCCAGTGATTTTGTTTTCGCCTGCTTACTAATTGTCCAGGATTCTCAGCCGTACGTTAAACTTGGTTCTATATAACATGCAAGAACTCTTTTTCTAACTTTCAAGAACAATGACTTGGCAATGACAAGGACGATGCACGAAACGTTCTTCATTTAATACAATACAGGTTTTGCTTGTCTTATTCTGTTCTTTATCTCAGTGATGCATCTTCCACTTGATGTTATCCATGCACCTTGATATATGAATCTCTGCTCTTGTCCCAAAATAACGACATTTACTTTAAGTGCACATTTAGGCACAATCTTTTTTTCTTTTTTTTATATCACCATGACTTCTGTCCTTCTATTATTCAAACTAAGGCCCATTTTTTCATTTTCTAGAACCACTTCTGTAGTTCCTTCTGATTTGCTGCTATCAAGACTTTGCCATCAGCATAATGTAAGTTATTTATATTATGTCCACCAACCACATTCCCTGACATATTTTATGTCGATCACATTATATATTCACTGTACAATGAGAACAAATCAGGAGACAATACACAACCTTGTCTGAGGCCCTTCTTTATACACTGAAACGTTTCTACCAGGTTGTTGTTTCTTATAGCTACTGTTTTGCTGCCAATATATGTTCATTTTTATTGGCAGATGTTTGCCGTCAATGTTCAGTTGCGTTAGTAGTTGTATTATTTGTTCATGCTTCACATTGTCAAATGCTTTTGTGTAGTCTATGAAGCATAAGTGCAGATATGGTTTTACTTCTGTGGCTCTTTCTAATAGTGTCCTGAGAACAAATATAGCTTTGTTTGTGCTCTTTTCCTCCACAAATCCACACGGTCGCTTTCTCATTTCTGGTTTAGTCTTGTTTCTTATTCTTTTAATAATTATTCTCAGCAACAGCTTTGTCATGTGACTCGTAAGACTTATTGTACGATTCTCATCGCATTCTAAAGCGCATGTATTTTTTTTTTTTTTTTTTTTTTTTTTTTTTTTTTTTTTTTGGCAGAGCTATAAAGATGGATTTTATTAGATCATCAAGAATGTACCCACTAGAGTAGATGTCATTTAGGAATTTTATTAATATTTCGATTCCAAAATCACCTAGAGCCTCAACTTCATCCAATGTAATGTTGTATGGACCGGGTGCCTTTCCTTTCATTTAGTGCATCTTCAACTTCCGCTGCTAGATTTGGTGAACCTTCGTCATTGTTTTAAATATTTAAATCAGGTCTCCTGTCATCATACATATATTCCGTCCATCTATTGACTATATCCTCTTGTCCCATCAATAGTGCACCGTTCCTCGATTTTAAACATCCAGTGGTATTTCGTATTTTCCTACCTGTTATTGTATTTATTTGTTGATACATGGCATGTAAGTCTTTTCCACAGTTTCTCCCAATTTCCATGCACTATTGATTCAGCCATACTTCTTTAGCCACTTTGCATTTATTTACTATTTCTTTATCTATTGGATTATATTCTTCTCTAGCTTGCTTTTTCTTTATTCTTTCATCCATCATCTGCAAAATTTCATCTAATTCATTTTTACAATTCTAATTTTAGGTGGTATAATTTCTTTCGATGTCTGTTGGATTGATCCCTGCAACATGTCTCATTGTTCATCAATATTCTGTATTATCTCCGGAGCATTATATCTGTTCTTAACAGTAACATTGTACCTTGCTCTAATTTATGTGTCTGTTTTAAGTAATGCTAGATCTAACTTGATGTTCTTTGGGGTTTTCTTTATGGTAGGAAGTCTTAACCTCATCTTTCATATAACTGGCAAATAGTCACTATGTCTATCTGCTCCTGGTCTAATCTTTGCCCTTATTAAACTGCTTCTGAATCTCTTTGGAATCAGTTTTTAGTCAATTTGATTGCGAATATTATCTCCAGGGCTTTTCCACGTATATAATAGTCGAGGATGGTGTTTGAACCAGGTGTTACCTATTACCATTTCATGGTATTTTACCCATGCTATTAATCTTTCACTTCGCTCATTCCTATCAACCAGGAAATAGCCATCACTCACCTTTTCGTTGCCTACTTTAGTATTGAAATATGAGAGTCATTTAAAATTTTTTACACTGGTCTACGGCAATGTCTAATTCATTATAAAACATATCTATATCTTCTTCTTTACAGTCTGCTGTTGGTGCATATACTTGTATTATGTTAATATTCAGAGGTATGCCACATAGTTTCACTAATAATACTGTATATCAGATTGTCCAAAATCCTTTAAGTATCCTAGCACTCCATTGATCCCAAATTATGCCAGTTTCCCTTTTGTAGTCCTTACCTCCTGAGTAAATAATTCTATACTTATCTGAATATTCTCAATATTTCTACCCCCCACCCCCTTTTTATTTTCGCCCCTCCCCGCAGCACATGGAGATTGCATAACATTGGTAACATTGTAATAAGCGCTATTTACTTATTTCTCCGAAATTTCATTTCCGTTTGCTTCATAGGAGAATACCAACTCATAGTAAACTCGAACCAGTGCATAGCTTGGGATGGGTTGCTGGTATCCCACATTCCATTTATATTGACGTATCCGCCGGAAGTATCAAACCACCAACCGGCTGCTCGATTGCTAGCACCTGCAACTGTTGTATAACCATGATCGTAGGTGGAGAACGACTGTCCAACACAGTAGTATATTCCGTAGCCCCTTTCGTTGTAGGGGATGTTCAGGATATAACCATCACCTGGTCCAATAGAGAACACGGGGTAGGTTTTCGTGTGGGGTGTATTGGTGGATTTTTCTACGAGGTCAACTTTCAGCCGGTTATTATCGTTGTTTTGAAGCAGGATGCGGCGTGTATTGTCAAGGCCGAGCCAAAACTCGCCATGGAGATTACCAAAACCGTTTCTGTATTCACTGAAATTGCGATAGAAGCTGACACTGCCATCAAAGCGTTTTTGGAAGACGGTCCAGATTTCTTGTGGCGTGACGACTTCACACAAGACAGCAATTGTACCCAGTCCGTCGTTTGGCTGTATAATAACTACATTTTGACCAACAGGCAGATTCGCGTCTTCACAGCTTCTTGGATACACAGGTTTAGTTGTAGTGAGTGAAATTGTGGTTGTTGGTGAAGTTATGACTGGTGTTGTAATTCTAGTTGTTGGTGAAGTTATGACTGGTGTTGTAATTCTGGTTGTTGGTGATGTTATAACTGGTGTTGTAGTAGTGGTTGTTGGTGAAGTTATGACTGGTGTTGTAATTGTGGTTGTTGGTGAAGTTATAACTGGTGTTGTAGTAGTGGTTGTTGGTGAAGTTATGACTGGTGTTGCAATTGTGGATGTTGGTGAAGTTATAACTGGTGTTGTAGTAGTGGTTGCTGGTGAAGTTATGACTGGTATTGTAATTGTGGTTGTTGGTGAAGTTATAACTGGTGTTGTAGTAGTGGTTGTTGGTGAAGTTATGACTGGTGTTGTAGTAGTGGTTGTTGGTGAAGTTGTGACTGGTGTTGTAGTAGTGGTTGTTGGTGAAGTTGTGACTGGTGTTGTAGTAGTGGTTGTTGGTGAAGTTGTGACTAGTGTTGTAGTAGTGGTTGTTGGTGAAGTTGTGACTGGTGTTGTAGTAGTGGTTGTTGGTGAAGTTAGGGCTGGTGTTGTAGTAGTGGTTGTTGGTGAAGTTGTGACTGGTGTTGTAATAGTGGTTGTTGGTGAAGTTGTGACTAGTGTTGTAGTAGTGGTTGTTGGTGAAGTTGTGACTGGTGTTGTAGTAGTGGTTGTTGGTGAAGTTAGGGCTGGTGTTGTAGTAGTAGTTGTTGGTGAAGTTGTGACTGGTGTTGTAGTAGTGGTTGTTGGTGAAGTTGTGACTAGTGTTGTAGTAGTGGTTGTTGGTGAAGTTAGGGCTGGTGTTGTAGTAGTGGTTGTTGGTGAAGTTGTGACTGGTGTTGTAGTAGTGGTTGTTGGTGAAGTTGTGACTAGTGTTGTAGTAGTGGTTGTTGGTGAAGTTGTGACTGGTGTTGTAGTAGTGGTTGTTGGTGAAGTTAGGGCTGGTGTTGTAGTAGTAGTTGTTGGTGAAGTTGTGACTGGTGTTGTAGTAGTGGTTGTTGGTGAAGTTAGGGCTGTTGTTGTAGTAGTGGTTGTTGGTGAAGTTAGGGCTGGTGTTGTAGTAGTGGTTTTTGGTGAAGTTAGGGCTGGTGTTGTAGTAGTGGTTGTTGGTGAAGTTGTAACTGGTGTTGTAGTAGCGGTTGTTGGTGAAGTTGTGACTGGTGTTGTAATTCTGGTTGTTGATGATGTTATGACTGGTGTTGTAATTGTGGTTGTTGGTGAAGTTATGGCTGGTTTTCTAATTGTGGATGTTGGTGAAGTTGTGACTGGTGTTGTAATTCTGGTTTTTGGTGAAGTTATGACTGGTGTTGTAATTCTGGTTTTTGTTGAAGATATGACTGGTGTTGTAATTCTGGTTTTTGGTGAAGTTATGACTGGTGTTGTAATTCTGGTTTTTGATGAAGTTATGACTGGTGTTGTAATTCTGGTTGTTGGTGAAGTTATAACTGGTGTTGTAAATCTGGTTGTTGGTGAAGTTGTGACTAGTGTTGTAATTGTGGTTGTTGGTGAAGTTATGGCTGGTGTTGTAATTGTGGATCTTGGTGAAGTTGTGACTGGTGTTGTAATTCTGGTTGTTGGTGATGTTATAACTGGTGTTGTAAATCTGGTTGTTGGTGATGTTATAACTGGTGTTGTAAATCTGGTTGTTGGTGAAATTATGACTGGTGTTGTAATTCTGGTTGTTGGTGATGTTACGACTGGTGTTGTAATTCTGGTTGTTGGTGATGTTACGAATGGTGTTGTAATTCTGGTTGTTGGTGATGTTATAACTGGTGTTGTAATTCTGGTTGTCGGTGAAGTCAAGCCAAGTGTTGTGTTTGTGGGTCTATCCCTTTCGTCTTGGCATCGCTTCAACGCGTCATACATCTCAAAGAGACGCTGAATAAACTCCTCGGAATCAGGAACTTCCAGAGAAACATGGACACTTCTGCTGAAGAAGACGGGATCTCCACTGACCCCAACACCAGAAGCCTCACAGATATATTCAGAAGCCATTTCTGATGTAGGGTATTCCAAAACAACGCTTATAAATGATTTCATACCATCTAACGAACCATTTACAAAACCCACACCTGGTCTGTCATTCACGGCAATACCTGTTAAAAAGTTAATTTCCGCTAGTGTTTGCTTCTCGCCATTTCTGATGATAATAATTTCTAGAGATACCAATCGAGATATGTTAATTGCTGGAGGATCAGGAATATAACAAATTGCTTCCAATTCGTCGGTGAGCCCAACTCGAAGTACCTCTGGAGTGGTACCAAAGCAAGGGCACATGGTGTTGACCTGAAAGGACAGCTTTTCGGTCAGGGATAGAGGGATGAGGCTTTCGTCCACACCATACAGCTGACAAATGTAATCTCCGTCTAGGACATCTTGAGAGTGGTCCCAAATAATTCTCAGGTAACTCCCAAAGGTGACCTCATTGGAGAGGTGGCCAGTCACATGGGCGTCTTCCACGTGGGACACTGGATCGTGTCCGCTGTGGGACGATAGCGAGGCTATGATCTCGGGTTTGCCTGCAACCAGTTTGAAGATGAGAAGACTGTCCAGATGGGAGAAGTTGGCGGAGCGAAGGTCACCCACTGAGCACAGCAGGTTAACCCCATGGGATGTCTGTTGAATCTGGAACTCCAGCTGGCATTCTTGTGGATATAAATGGAAATGTGACAATGTAATATAGATCTAAACTGAAATGTGACAATGTAATATAGACCTAACATGAAATGTGACAATGTATTGCGCATACCAGGGGAAGTCATGATGTGAAAGGAAATTTAAGAATAACGTGTTTTTTAATTATTGTGCGAATCATAATTTTCCGTTTGTTATTTCTCAACATAATCCCCCTTCCTGGCAACACATTTGGTAAACCTGTCCACTAGCTTGTTGATCCCTTCTAGGGAACACTTTTAGCATGCTGAATTTAACCAAGTGTACCCCACCCCCATTACTACATTGTCATCTGCAAACCTTTGACTTCGTAAATGTTCTTTCAAGGGTTCAAGCAAGTGAAAGTCCAATGGCCCCATGTCTGGACTGTATATTGGATTTTTCAATACCTCAGATTTCAGAGTATGTAGTGTATCCACTGTATGTGCAAGCCGTATGAGGGTGGGCGTTGTCATGCAGCATCCATGTATCGTATATTGTAATGTCACAACGCAGTTAAAATACGTAAGTAAAATAAAGGGCCCTCTCACACGCCTTGAAGTAGGTAGCTGGGAGTGGCGGGGTAGGGGTTTCCCCTATCAAAGGTGAAGTAAGGTGCTTCCTTCCCTCCGCTAGCCTACGAGATACCCTTAGACAAGGTGGAATACCCGTTAAATCCCCCCCCCCCCTTTATTTCACCCCCCTCCCCCGATCAGGGTTACGTGAAGCCATTTGTGCAGGTGGTGAAGAGCAATCGATAGATAGTTGTATGTTATGGTCTCCAATTTCACGACGTTAGGCATAGGATCTCTTTTGTGAGTCACAATGGCTACGGTCATCGACCAGTATGTACTGCTAAGAAGGAAAGCAATGGCAAACTACCTTCTTCACAGATGCCAAGAAATTAATATTTTGCAATTTCATAGAAAATCAGAGAAATTGCGTAAGTGTGTGCCCCATAAGAGAAGCCTCGCCCTGTTGGGTTAATCATGTGCACCAGATGACTCCAGACTATCAGCAAGGGACTGAGTGCAAAAGATTACCATCATTGAAAATGGGAACTTGGAATGTTAGAACTATGAGTGAGGATGAGAAGTTTGATAACACTAAGAAGGAAATGAGAAGACTGAATATTAACATATTAGGTATATGTGAGATCAGATGGACAGGAATGGACATTATAACATACGAGGGATATAGCATAATCCGTTTTGGTGGGGAGAGAAAACAACGAGTGGTAGCATTTATAATGGATATAGAGAAATTAAAATCGATCAAAGGATATTGTACTGTCAGACAGAATATTACTTGTAAATTTGAGTGTAAGACCTTTCGACATCAACATCATACAAGTGTATGCAACAACAGTGGACAGCAGTGATGACAGCATCGATGAATTTTATAATGATTTGGAGAATGCCTTAAAGAAATGCAGAATTAAATATCATAATTGGTGACTTTAATGCTAAAGCTGGAAATCATCAGGACGGATGCATAGTAGGCAATGTATGAACTAAGGGAACAGAATGACAGAGGTTGCAGACTTGTATAGAGGGCAAAAGAGCATGAGATGATTATTGGAAACACCTGGTACTAGCATCACCCAAAGGGATTACGGAAATGGAGTCCGGACCATAAGATAAGAAATCAGACTGATTACATTCTCATCAACAGAAGATTTCGAAATGACTTAAAAGTCGCAAACACCATACCAAGCGAAGACTGCTGCAGCGACCATATATTCATCATAAGCAATATACACATACAATTAAAGAAGGTCAAATATACACCAAGACACAGCATTTGATCTACGTGCACTGAAGAGTGAGGAGATAAAAGTTAAATTCAACTTAGAGGTAAAGAACCGATTTGATGCATTGTCCGATATGGAAATATATCAATATATCTTAAGATGTCGGCGATCAATAAAGAAATATTAAAGAAATCAGTCAACCAAGCTGCAGAAACAATTATAAAAAAATGAAGGTGTAAGGGCGTAAGAAGTGGATGACGGAAGACTTCTTAAAACACATGAAAATAAGAATAAATAACAAAAATAACCATGAAATAAATGAAGAGATTCCCAGGAAAATTAAGAAATTGTCCAGATAGGAAAAAAGAAGCATGGCAACACAACACTATGAATACCAAATTAATGCACAAAAGAATTAACGATATCACTAATAAAACACACACATCAACGAGATGCCTAAAAACCAAAGATGGCAAAATGATAATAGAAAAAGATCAGATTTTACATGTGTGGTCAGATTATGTAAAAGTTTTTATGATGATACAAGAGAAGAATAGTATGATATTCGGAATAATAATGAATGTCCATCAGTTTTGAAGATGAAATTTAAGAATGCTCTTAACCATATGAAAACTGTCAAGCCCCGGATCAAGACAACATCACAGAAATGATTAATGTCGTAGAAGAATACGGAATAGACTAAGTCACCAGACTGCTGAACACAATATATGATACTGGAGATATACCTCCTGAATTATGTAATTATGTATTTCTATATTAATTGCAATCCGAAGAACTCAGGAGCCTTGGAATGTGATCAACATCGAACAATTAGTATAATGAGCCACATCACGAAAATTTTGCTACGAATTATCATGCAAAGAGATAGGAAGAAACTACAGCCCGAAATATGAGAAGAACAACGTGAGATCACAAAAGGCAAGAGTACAGTAAATGCTGTGTATATGATGGGAACATTAATTGAACATTCTATAGAAGTAAATAAAGACTTATGTCACATGCCTGTGGTCATTGGCATTAAGGTGAGTGGCCGTACAAGATAAACAGTTCACGAGATAAAATAGGGCGGATAGTAAGTCCCCCAGAGGGCGAAAATGAGAAGACAGTGATTGAAGGGGGAGCTGAGAAGAGGTCAGCTGGCTAGGATGATTGTGAGGCAGACTGTTGGAGCAGTGAGGTGGGGTTTGTGTGGATCATTGTGAGGAGGCATAGAATTGTTTAAAAGACAGGGACAAAGATTGACGAGGCAGTTGATGTTTGGACTCCGAGCTGAGGGGGAGTTGAGTTTAGACCGGACCAGGAGAAGGTCGTGGTCTGAGAAAGTGGAAAATTGTGATGGAGTTAGGAAGAGACTCCGCACTGTGGGTTCCAGGGATAGTGAGTGGAATTTGAGACCCAGAGTGGGTTACTTTGAGTCGGGCCTAGAGAGAGGCTCGTATACCTGTCGTGTGGGACGAGATTTTAGTAGCCTTGAGAGGCAATGTTATTCGAAGTGTTCCATTGGGATGGAGATATATTCTTAGAGAATTATTGTTCCTGGATTTATATGTTACATGTGTCTGTGTTAATTCAGAATTAAAGGAATATTATGTGCGCAAATTAACGCTTGTTCACTGACTGGTGTTTGGTTGGGATGCATCTTGGTTACTCTGTTGTTCAACATCACATTTACAAGGACATACCCTAGACACAACCATAGCCACTCTATCTGTCACTTAGTCAACATTCACTTTGTGTCAACTTACATCTTCGCTTTATTGATTTCACAAAGGCTTTCGATAAAGTAAGACATGTTAACATGATGAAGATGCTTCCAGATCTACAAATTGATGGAAAAAACCTGTAGTTCTAAACAAACAAAAAAAAAAAACATTTGGAAAAAACAAGCTGCCATAAAGACTGATCATGAAGTAGGTCAATATCAGCCTATAGAAGTGTGAGACAGAGATGCATAATGTCATCAGATCTGTTTTCCCTGTACAGTAAAAATATTTTCAAAAATGTAGAAGATATGAAAGGAATCACCATTGGGTGATGTAACATCAATAACATTAGATATGCGGTTGATACAGTATTGAATGCAGACAGTGAGCAGGATCTGCACAATTTAGTAGATGCGTGGTTGCACATACTAAGGTTTTAATTAAATTGCAAGACGACACAGATTATGGTAGTCACTAGGAAGAAGGACAATCCACAATGTAATATACACGTAAATGGGAATACTCTTAAACAAGTGAATCGGAACAATTATCTCGGAATAGTCATAACATCTGAGGGGAGATGCCTTGAAGAGATTAGAACAAGAATCGCACTTGCAAGGTTGTCTTTCGCAAGATGGAAAACATACTGACCATAAACGAATGTCATTTGCATTTAGCGTGGGCAATGAGCAGACAAGCTGAAAAACATCTGATGGCTGAGGAAAATGCAATGAACACCATGGTCAGGCAGAAAAACCAATGACCATATTTTACAAGAAACAAATGAAAACTGTAAACTGATTAGAGAAATTAGTGTAAGACAGTCATAGTTTTGGACACGCTATGATAAGAAATTAATTGGAGAACTTGGTGACAGCTGGCAAGATTAAAGGAAAGAGAACAAAGAGAGGACAGAGAAGTAAATACCTGGATGGCTTGGCCACGTTGTATGGTCTAGACAAGAACACGGAGCTGATCCACGACTCTGGTGATCGCATGAGAAGACGAAACATGAATGTTTAAGCTTATCGGCATGGCACATGATGATGATGATGATGATTGTTTGTACTTGTTGCGTGCACTTCTGATATCTGTTCATTTTTCTGGCAATTGTTGTTCATGTTTTTGTATCTGCTGGACATATTTCTTACATTGATTTTTCCTATTTCTTGCACTTGTTCATATTTCTTTCATATTTGTTGCACGTAGTCATATTTCTTACACGTATTCATTGCCATGTAGCTAGTCAGGATGAATGACGTAATGGATAAGTCACAAAGAATCTGAGAAGTAATCTCGAACCAACAGATAGGAAAAATATCCAAGTGACTTGAGAAGGTAGAAAACGTCACGATGATATAGTTTAGCAACAACAGATAGAGCTTGGGTTAGATCATTAAAGCATTATTCTTCTCAGTCAGGACCAAATACAGGCCATGAATGTATAAATTAGAATTCGGTGAGAATGGCCAAGATGACGGAACGGTCAATCGATAAGAGGCAGGGAGGCTGACGTTAAGCTGTGAGACATTGTCTTAAGATTTGAATAATAGGTTCAGCTGTGCGATTATATTTATTGCTTCGATACCGGCCCTCCTGGCTGTACAGGAACGGTATTCTGATAATTGTTACCATTATTATTATTGTCATTCATATAGAGCACACGCTGCGCACCGGGAATAAATATTGTTATGCAGGACACGTCAGCCGGCTTACTTCAGTAGTAGACCGAACATTCTGTGCTGCAACTCCAGTCATTAGGTATAGATCCACACCGATTCCCACACCAGCAGTAAAAGAGCCTGTCCCTCTGTACACCAAAACCAATTGTATTTACCAATTCACATGTAGATGGAAGGCCTTCTACATCGGTAGAACAGAGAGACAGCTGAACAAAAGAGTGTCAGAACACATACCTCAATGGGTCGACAAGATACGACACACAGGCGATGCGAGGCTAAATGGGGCCGATACACCGGAAACTCCCTCGTGGTTGACAAAGACATTGCCTTTCGCGTGTTGTTTAACACACAAAATACTCGCTTGTTAAAGTTTGCAGAAGCAATAATGATCAATCAACACAAACCAGATGTGTGCAAACAGAATGGCATGTTAGTCAGCTTAAAATTACCGTGGTAAACAATAGACATCACTGTGGGAACATGTGTATATTTCAGCTTGAAGGATTTAACTAGTTAATTTACTTTATGTTGTGTGATTTCTGCAGTATGTACCTGACGAGATGCAATGAAATATACCAGGCAATAAATCGTGCATTCTATTGTTTGTGTCTTCGTTATTTAAATTCACTACGGAAAAACATTGTTTTGAAGCTCTTCTAAAGCTAAAAACTCACCTCGCAGGTGTTGATTGTGCGTAAGTGTTATTTGGACAATGTCAAATATCCTCTTTATAGCGTCTACAATTGACGCTATTAATTAATTTGACTAAACAAACAAATTGCAGTCTCATACCTGTAACGGAAATGGTGAAAAATAAAACTATTACACCACAAAGAAAATTGTTAACTGATCCATGCGACATGCTGAGACAACTGAGAACTTCTCCAACGGCGAGCAGCTTTGACAATCAGATGTATGTTTTTGTGTTTGGGCGTCTTCTGCTTATAAATGAAAATTTATTTTGTTGTTTCGGGACTTGAGGTTTGAAGATTGAGCACAACCCACTACTGGCAACGCTGATCGTATTCTGGTACCAACCTTGGGCCTTGTCCACGTCAATTGGAAGCACTAGACTCGGGTTACCCACTACTGACAACGCTGATCGTGTTGCCAGTAGTGGGTTGCGCTCAACCTTCAAATGTAAATGTATCTACCTCTGACGTCTTTCTTCAAGAAAGTGGAAACTTCTGGAATACTCGGGTGTATGAACAAGGTCACCCCTACACGTTGGATAAAATTAGCATTGAAATTGTCACCTGAAACATGTAGTGTGTGGTATAGTTCACATGCGGGTGTATTTTCTTAAATCTGTGTTATCTTAATGACAGGACACGCGAGAAATTGTCTTGTCGTTCCCTGGACTGATAAAAGGTTTGAATAACGAAGACCCAAACCATAGATTGTACGATTTATTGCCTGGCATATTTCGCTGCATCTCGTCAGGTACATACTGCAGAATCACACAACCTAACGTAAAATAACTAGATACATCGTTCAAGCTGAAATATACACATGTTCGCACAGTAATACCAATTGTTTACCAAAATTACCATGGTAATTTTAAATTGACTATCATTTCTTTCTGTTTGCACAAAACATGGTAAACGATTGATTTTTTATTTGATCTGACCGCGAGGTCATGAGCTAACGGGGATATGGCTCGCCAAAGGGGATGGACTCCCTGTGGTCAGATTTTTGTCCTAAACCTGCGACTGGCCTAGCAAGCCGGCAGGGGATCTCCATACTGCTCGTAGAAAAACTAAGAAACTAAAAAGACATTTAATCTTTAGGTTGGATTTCCTCGTACCGAGATGAGGCATGTGTCCTCTCAATGTCGCTCCTCCGTCCGAAGTCTTTAGCACAATGTGGGGTGTCGTGATTGGTGAGCGTCACCCAGCATTCTGCGCTCACAGAAAGTAGGCAGTACTGTCTACTGTCATACGGTAGCTCAGTCATATCTGACTAAGAGCTGAAACATTGTTCATCGAATACAGTATACGAAATGTAATCTGATTGTTAATTCTGCCATTGCTAATCTGCAGATGTTCCGTAATGGCCGAAAATTATTTATGGCGTATGTGTTAAACTTTATAGCATGACCGCCCAGGACACTCCATGAAAAATGCATCTCGGGTATTCTTGCTTGTTTTTTCTTATGTGTCTGTAATGTCTATACAAGAATTCCCGTGTTCTAGGTGTTACTCCGGTATATTTTGCAGCTGTTTGTGATTTACAAGGACATTTTCCAAACAGTAGCTTGCCTTCGCTTTCTGAACAACCGATGCGCGATCCATTGAAATCAACGCAAATAAATATGCTTCCAAATCGTCTGCAGTTGATTTCAATCCGTAGACTCGGTGTGGCGTGAAATTGCGGGATGCGTTCACTAACCTCTGCTTATGTCTTCAACTTCTATGGTAGAATCAGCACTGTGAATTTATGTAAATGGAATGGGCTAGCCAGTCTGACACCAACCCTCAAGTGGCCTCCTACGACATGTTTATTTAGGTTACATTGTTACTGTTCTACACTCTCATTAAGGGCCCTGATAACATACGACGACCCTCTGTTTTACCCTATCTTTTGTTTTCTGCTATTCCATTATATTATCATTATGTGCCATGCCGTCAAGCGTGGGCGGTCATGTTTCGCCATCTCACTCGATCACAAGAGTTGTGGATCGGCTCTGTGTTCTTGTCTCGACCATGCAATATGGTCAAGCCATCCAGTACATCTCTGTCTTCTTCGTATTTTCTCCCCTCAATCTTACAAACAGTCACCAAGTTCTTTAATATATTTCACTATATAGAGCAGTCATTCGCTTCAGTGCAAGCCACCCCACGTTGATCACAATGTCACACGGCCAGGTTATTACCTCAGACTATTGAGATGATATTTGTGACTCACGTCGATTTGTAGATGCAAATCGTGGGTATCAGTTCGTCAGTCACAGCTGAGTGTCCTCCAGTTGCTCTCACTATTGTTGTATAAGCTTCAACATAGGTTTGTTAGATGTGTACTCACATCTGCAAAACATCAGTGTCTCAAAATTATGGATTTCTGTCGGAATTGGAACAACTATGAATAGTTAGTAAGAAAGCACTTTACAGCACAATCTTTCTACCAACCATGCTACCAATGCCAAACCTGGACAACAAAAGAAACAGAGAAAAGAAAAATCACAACAACAGAAATGAAGTTCCTTAGATGAATACTCAATTCTTCTTCTAATCTTCTTCTTCTTCTTCTTCTTCTTCTTCTTCTTCTTCTTCTTCTTCTTCTTCTTCTTCTTCTTCTTCTTCTTCTTCTTCTTCTTCTTCTTCTTCTTCTTCTTCTTCTTCTTCTTCTTCTTCTTCTTCTTCTTCTTCTTCTTCTTCTTCTTCTTCTTCTTCTTCTTCTTCTTCTTCTTCTTCTTCTTCTTCTTCTTCTTCTTCTTCTTCTTCTTCTTCTTCTTCTTCTTCTTCTTCTTCTTCTTCTTCTTCTTCTTCTTCTTCTTCTTCTTCTTCTTCTTCTTCTTCTTCTTCTTCTTCTTCTTCTTCTTCTTCTTCTTCTTCTTCTTCTTCTTCTTCTTCTTCTTCTTCTTCTTCTTCTTCTCCCTCTCCCTCCTCCTCACTCCTCTCTCCTCCCTCCTCCCTCCTCCTCTTCCTCCTCCTCCCTCCTCCTCCCTCCTCCTCCCCTCCCTCCTCCTCCCCCTCCCTCCTCCTCCCTCCTCCTCCCTCCTCCTCCCCCTCCCTCCTCCTCCCTCTTCCTCCCTCCTCCTCCTCCCTCCTGATCCCTCCTCCTCCTCCCTCCTCCTCCCTCCTCCTCCTCTCTCCTCCTCCTCCGCCTCCCTCCTCCTCATCCCTCCTCCTCATCCCCCTCCTCCTCCCTTCTCGTCCCTCCTCCCTTCTCTCTCCTCCTCCTCCCTCTCCTCCTCCCTCTCCTCCTCCCTACTCCTCCTCCCTCCTCCTCCCTCCTCCTCCCTCCTCCTCCCTCCTCCCTCCTTCTCCCTCCTCCTCCTCTCTTCCCTTCTCCTCCCTCCTCCTCCTCCCTCCTCCTCCCTCCTCCTCCCCCCTCCTCCTACCTCCTCCTCCCTCCTCCTCCTCCCTCCCCCTCTTCCTCCTCCCTACTCCTCCTCCCTCCTCCTTTCTCATCCTCCTCCCTCCTGCTCCTCCCTGCTCCTCCCTCCTCTACATCCCTCTTCCTCCTCCTTCCTCCTCCTCCTTTTTCTTCTTCTGATGCTGCTGCTGCTGCCGCTCCATTTACCCAAGTTAATTGTTGGGGAAGATGTAAAGACCTTTCATGTGCTCTTTCTAATGCTTTTTGTAAGTTGGTCTTCGTTTATTTAAGGTTGTTCTAACTGCAACCAATAAATGATTAGACAGACAGACAGACAGACAGACAGACAGACAGACAGAGAGTCGGGAACGGGAGCTTATATGACTACTTATATGAATTAAATGAGATGCTCCCCAACAGGAGCTGGGCGAAGTCGGGTCGGGTCAGACAGACAGACAGACAGACAGATAGACAGACAGACAGACAGACAGGCAGGCAGATAGTCGGGAACGGGAACTTATATGACTACTTATATGAATTAAATGAGATGCTCCCCATCAGAGACTGGGCGAAGCCGGGCCGGGTCAGACAGACAGACAGATAGACAGACAGACAGATTGATAGTCGGCAACGGGAACGGGAGCTTATATGACTACTTATATGAATTAAATGAGATGCTCCCCAACAGGGGCTGGGGGAAGTCGGGTCGGGTCAGACAGACAGACAGACAGATAGACAGTCAGACAGACAGACAGACAGGCAGATAGTCGGGAACGGGAACTTATATGACTACTTATATGAATTAAATGAGATGCTCCCCATCAGGGACTGGGCGAAGCCGGGCCGGGTCAGACAGACAGACAGACAGATAGACAGACAGACAGACAGATAGTCGGCAACGGGAACGGGAGCTTATATGACTACTTATATGAATTAAATGAGATGCTCCCCACCAGGGACTGGGCGAAGCCGGGCCGGGTCAGCTAGTAATTAATAAATAAGGTGTTTTATTGACAGCAAATATTTACTGTAACCAGGGTAAATTGCACGCAGCCATGCGAATATGTACATTAACCTCATGGCCAACAAAGTTACTTGCATGTCCTTCACAGGACGTTGCAATAAACCACAGCATTAATTTATTGTTTGTGATTTACTAGTTACTAATGTGTTGTTGTTTGTCCATCAAGAATGATGATGACCATTCATTTCATCCAGTGGGGTTGAAAGTGTGGAGCCGTGGGTTCTAAGATGGCTGATAAGGCCTATTTTGGCTCGAAATGTTCTTTGACAATGTGGGCAAAGAATGCTTGACGTCTCTGGAGGAGGATTTCCTGCAGTGGTTTTTCTGTCCTGCCTTTTCTTCACAGCTCTTGCAGTCCTGGTTGCCTCACATATGACTGCACCTTTGCGTAATGATGCACGCCACGAATTTCGGTCTCTGGCTGCAGCCTCCCAGGTGTCATGATGAATTCCAAAACCATTCAGTGAAATTTTCAGAGTGTCTTTAAAACGTTTCCTCTGGCCACCTTGGGAGCGTTTACCACAACGCAGTTCGCTGTAAAAAAATTCGTTTAGGGAGCCTGTGATCTGGCATGCGAGTCAAGTGACCAGCCCAGCGAATCTGATTCTTCATCAGTAAAGTGTGGATACTGGGCATGGATGCTCTTTCTAGGACTTCAGTGTCTGGAATCTTGGCTTTGCCATTTAATCTTCAGTAGCTTCCTTAGGCAGACTGTGTGGAAGTGGTTTAATTTCCTAGCGTGTCGCTGATAAACATTCCAGGTTTCACAAGCATATAGCAGTGTGGATAATACAACTGCTTTGTAGACTTTCAGCTTTGTTTGCAGGCTTATTCCAGTTCTGTCCCATACATTCTTGTACAGTCTGCCAAAGGCTGCACTGGCCTTGGAGATTCTTGCATTCACTTCGTCATCGATTGTGGCAGCTTGTGACACGGTGCTGCCAAGATAGGTGAATTTGTCCACAACACTTAGTCTATGATCATTCACTTTGATATTCGGCACAGTGTGAATATTCCCTGGAGCTGGCTGGTACATCACTACAGTCTTCTCCAAGTTGATATTGAGCCCAAATTTGGCACAGGCATGTGAGAAAGCTGAAACATTATGTTGCATGTCCGCCTCTGAGTTGGCGTATAGAGCGCAATCATCAGCAAACAGGAGCTCTCTGACGGTGCCGCTGTTAATTTTGGTTTTAGCTTTCAGCCTTCTGAGATTGAATAACTTTCCATCCATACGGTAGTTGATGTCTATTCCAATGTCGTCGTTCTCGAAGGCATTCATCAACATGGCTGAAAACATGATGCTGAACAGTGTTGGTGCCAGGACACATCCTTGCTTCACTCCATTGGTGACAGGAAAGGGTTCAGACAGTTCAACATTTTCCTGTACTCTTGCCTGCATGCCGTCATGAAATAGCCGCACTATTTGGACAAACTTTCTTGGACAGCCATATTTTGCCATAATCTTCCACAGTCCTTCTCTGCTGACTGTATCAAAAGCCTTGGTAAGGTCAATGAAAGTGGAGAACATTTCGCAGTTCTGTTCCTGACATTTCTCTTGCAGCTGCCTTGCAGCGAAAATCATGTCAACAGTTCCACGTTCTTTTCTGAAGCCACATTGACTCTCAGGAAGAAGACCTTGATCGAGATGGGCTGTGAGGCGATTGAGAAGAATTCTGGCGAGTATCTTCCCTGCAATTGAAAGCAAGGAGATGCCTCGGTGGTTGTCACAGGATTGGCGGTTTCCTTTACGTTTGTAAAGGTGGACTATTGACGCGTCCTTAAAATCGTGTGGCATGGTCTCGTTCATCCATATGTTTGTGAAGACTTGGTGAAGCTGCTCTGTTAGGACCGGCCCACCTGCCTTGTATATCTCTGCTGGGATGGAGTCAGGACCAGGTGCCTTGCCGCTGGAGAGTTGCTGGATGGCTTTGTTTACTTCCACTATGGTTGGCAGGTCATCAAGTGTCTCATTGGTGGGAACTTGAGGAAGGCAGTTGATGGTTTCATCATCGAAGAAGGAAGTTGCATTTAAGATTTTGCTGAAATGCTCTGCCCAGCGTTGAAGGATTTCTTTCTTCTCGGTGACCAATGTTCCCCCATCTGCACTAAGGAGGGGAACTATGCCTGGTGATGAAGGACCATAGACCGCTTTCAGTGAGTCGTTGAAGTTTTTCATATCATGTCTGTCCTCAATTTCATCAGCTTTGCTGCTCAGCCAGGAGTCCCGCATGTGCCGAAGTTTCTGCTGCACTACTCTCTGAATGTTCTTGAAAGCATCTTTTTTTGATGTTGACTTTGGGTCATTCAAATGTGCCTTGAGGAGAAGATGTTTCTCGGCCAGCAATTGGTTGATGTCTTCGGAATTTTCATCAAACCAGTCTTTATGCTTTCGGGGGGCTGGACCCAGGATTTCCATAGCAGTGTTGTAAATTGTGTCCTTTAGGGCTCTCCATTCTGTTTCTGTATCCTGTTTAGCTTCAGCATTGGGCTTGAGGCGGTCTTCCAGCATATTTTCAAACGACTGCTGCATTTTCTTGCTGTTTAGGCGGGTGACATTTAGCTTTGTTTGCATTTTCGCCCCCTGAGGACGCCGTGGTGGTCTGATGTGGATGTTCATTTTCGAGACAATGAGACGATGGTCTGTCCAACATTCGGCACCACACATGGATTTTGTCACTCGAACGTCTTGTCTGTCACTCCTCCTGACGATGACATAGTCAATGAGGTGCCAGTGTTTCGAGCGAGTGTGCATCCACGATGTCCTATTTCTCATGGGGAGACGGAAATTTGTGTTCGTAATCAGGAGATCATGTTCGGCACATGTCTGAAGGAGGCGGAGTCCATTGCTGTTACAATTTCCGACTCCATGCTTTCCAATAATGCCACTCCAAGAGGTGGTGTCCGTGCCTACTCTGGCATTGAAATCCCCAAGGAGTATAAGTTTGTCTCCTTTGGGGACAGATGTTAATACAGGTCCTCACAGAACTTGTTCTTGACATCATCTTCGTTGGTCATAGTTGGTGCGTAGACACTCACAATAGTTGCGTGCTTCCTTCCATTCAGCAGAGGCAACTTCATGGTCATGAGCCTGTCGTTTATAGCCTTTGGAAATCCAGCTAATTTTCCGACCAGGGCCGACTTAATGGCAAATCCCACACCGGATTGGCGTCTTTCCTCGCTTTTCCTTCCACTAAGAAAAATGTGTAGCCGGCACCTATTTCACAGATTTGGCCTTCTTCTGCAAGTCGTGTCTCGCGCAAGGCTGCAATGTCGATGTTGTACCTGCCCAGCTCTCTCCCAATCAGTGCTGTTCGTCTCTCTGGACCCGACGCGCCGTCTCTGTCAAGTAGGGTGCGTACATTCCAATTTCCAATTGTTAAGGGAATATGGTTTACTCTTTTAGCTTTGCTTGTTTTATCTTTCTTTGTATGTCGACCGCAGTTAGGGTACCCACCAACCGCGGCTAGCTGGTTAGGTAGTGATGAAGCAGACAATGTTTAGGGCACCTTTTCTAGCCCCTTCCTCATGCTATGGAGGTGAGCAGCGTGTTCCTATAGAGGGCTGCTCAGTCGCTCAGGGGGCTGCCGAATCCCACTGCTGCTCCGGTCAGTAGAAGACGACCATATGGTCTGAGCCGCCTGTGTGCAGGTCTACGACTACGGCTGCCAGCGTACCCACGCCTGCCGCTTCGCCGCTCGCCCATCGCCACAGGGCTTGAAGGTGATATATGACGTTGGATGAAGAATGACTTGCGCGATGACTTGGATTAAAGTGAGGAAGAGTTGCGCAATTCGTCGACCTCACTCTCTCGCCTGAGTCCATCTGAGTCCAGTGGCAAGACAAGTCGAGACAACTGGAGACGAATACAGGTGCAGTGAATGACCAGGGCGCTCTACGTGCCTTGCCGTGCTCATTACGTTCCAACAATATATAATGACACAAAGTAGTGCAGCTTTACATAACAGAGTTACGACACATACAGAACGTTGCGGCGGTTAGCCTTCATCAGCAAACAAACACATTCACAAACACAACATACAGTCAAGGAGAACTCCTGTGACTACATTAGAAGGTGATGACAGGACGAGAGGAACAAATGCATGGAAAAATGGAAGCAATGAAGAGGAAATGAGAATTGACAAAATGTTAATTGAAAAGAATGTTAGTCGAAGAAAATGTTTAATAGAAAAACTGTTTATAGAGGAAAAAAACAAACTGTATACTCACCTCACGTACGGACCTGTGAATGTTTACGGAAATCAACGGTGCTGGATGTTACGGTACAGTGAACACATAGAAAGAAGGGGGCGGGCCTGAGATTTCCGTAAACATTCACAGGTCCGTACGTGAGGTGAGTATACAGTTTGTTTTTTTCCTCTATAAACAGTTTTTCTATTAAACATTTTCTTCGACTAACATTCTTTTCAATTAACATTTTGTCAATTCTCATTTCCTCTTCATTGCTTCCATTTTTCCATGCATTTGTTCCTCTCGTCCTGTCATCACCTTCTAATGTAGTCACAGGAGTTCTCCTTGACTGTATGTTGTGTTTGTGAATGTGTTTGTTTGCTGATGAAGGCTAACCGCCGCAACGTTCTGTATGTGTCGTAACTCTGTTATGTAAAGCTGCACTACTTTGTGTCATTATATATTGTTTAAACTTTCACAGCTTTACCGCAGTTCCACCAAATTTCATTACGTTCCACAACGCTTTGCAGGTAAACGCCGTGTTGCCCGTTGAATCAGGAATGATTTCTTCCGCGCAGTCTGCCGAATCCTGTCTTCACATGCTGGGTAGGCATACCCTAGTTTACCTATTGGTTTGACACCAAATCGGATACCCATGCCTGGTTTAGCCAGCCTCTCACAGCTGTTGCCCGGGGGGTGGCCGCTGTCGCATGCTGACAGCTACTAGGAGCCACAGACACGAGCTGGGTGTCAGGCTTGGACCAGTGGGGGATGGGTCCTGAAAGGACATGAGAGTCATCCTTACCAAAGGTGCTACCAATGCCTGACACCCCGTAACCCCCACTAATGTAAGTTCAGTCATCTGCCATTGTTTTCTGAACGGCCGATGCCTCATGCCATTGAAATCAACGCAATCTGATCTGCTACCAAATTTCACCCGACTAATTTCAAATCCATGACTCGGTGTGTCGGGGCCTTGCGAAAGGTAATTTACCATCCCAGAAGCCACAGCCGGGGATGGCAAGTAGAGTAAGGCATGATAATCATAAATCAAACTCGGTGACACTTTCTTCTATCTATTTATTCGGCATATATACTGGGGTATTCAGTTACAATACAGTAAGACGACATTCAATATGAACACATTAAAAGTGAGATAGAAATTACAATAACCGGGCTATTGTTCTGTAATCTGTCGGTATAGTTGCTAAAATGTCAAGAGTGTTAAGCTTGTGACATGACTGTGCTGACAAACACGGTGACGTCATAAAGGCAGGTTAAAGATGGCCTTCCACTTTTGACATGCACCAAAGAGGAGTGACGTTTTGTTATCTGTTTAAAAAATAAATTCAGTGTAGGGGTGAAACTATTAAAAATTCATCGGGGAATTAAGGTCCAGTATGGTGATGCATGCCTGTCCGTCCAGCAAGTGTTTGAGTTGAGTAGGAAGTTTCGACCCCCAATCAAATCCAAACGACGTGGACTTCTGAGTAAAGGTGTCCTTTAGCAACACGACAACGCTCGACCCCATACTGCCCGTGCAACGGTTGAAACCATCGAAGACCTCCATTTCAGTGTGTACCACATCCCCCGTACTCCCCAGACCTAGCCCTAAGTGATGTCCACCAGGACAACTCAGAGTAAAAAACAAACATTTAAGGTTTTCATTTGAAGTCCGCTCGTATATTGTGCATTATGGAATTATGTATATTGTCTCTATGAAATCAAATAATTCAATATATATTATTTCCCATGAAATTACACATCATTCAATATATATTGTGCTTCATGAAATCACACATCATTCAATATATATTGTGCTTCATGAAATCACACATAATTCAATATATATTAAGTACCATGAAATTACACAATATTTCATATATATATATATATATATATATATATATATATATATATATATATATATATATATATATATATATATATATATATATATATATATATATATATATATATATATATATATAGCGTTTTATGAAATCACACAATATTTCATATATATATATAGCGTTTTATGAAATCACACAATGTTCCATATATATTGTGCATTATGAAGTTATATAGCATTCAGTATACATTGTGTTTTATGAAATAACAAACGATTCAATATATATTGTGTTCTTTAAAGTCAGAAAACATTTAATATGTATAATGTTCTATGAACCATTAAACGTCTAATATATATTGTTTTTCTCTCTCCCCCCCCCCCCCCCCCCCCTCCTCTCCCAGATTTCCATATTATTAACTAGAAAAAATAAAACACACAGCATAATTACATTTAATAATGTGTGACTTATCCAGTTTGATTCACACCATGTTTTCTTTTACTAGAAACACTTTCTGTAAGCAATGGCTGTCTGTCTATTGTTACGGAAACCGTGTCGAAATCTTGCAACGCCGGTCTGTCTATTTAAAACCACCGTTGTTTTAGCATTTAAAAACACAGATGTGCATGTAATGACTGGGGGAACCGTGAGCGGCCACATCCTCCTAGAGATTTAAAAAAAAAGGTCAATGAGGGATTGGGGTTGGTGAAGAAGCTGGGGGAAGGAAAATAGTGGGGCAAATGAGGAGTAACCACTTAAGGAGGGAACAGATTAAATAAAATAAGAAGAAGAGAAAGAAATAGAAGAGAGAAAGAAATAGTTACTGCTATCACTGTCATCTACTGCCCATAGTACCTTGCGGTGTAGGTAATCTTACTGTTAAAAGATGCCTTCACGGCTGGCGTTGTAGGTAATCTTACTTTAGGGCATAGCATATGATTTTAATAGTTACAGAGCTATCTTCACGACTGGCACTGTGGGTGACCGTACTGTTTCAAAGCTATCTTCACGACTGTCTCTATGTGTGATCTTACTGTTACAAAGCTGTCCTCACGACTGTGTCTGTAGGTTATCGCATTGTTACAAACCTATCTTTACGGCTCTGTCTGTTGGTTAATGTACTGTTACAAAGCTATCCTCAAGCTTGTGTCTGAAGGTTATCGCATTGTTACAAATCTTTACGGCTCTGTCTGTAGGTTAGCGTAATGTTACAAAGCTATCGTCACGACTGTGTATGTAGGTTATCATACTGTTACAAAGCCACTAATTCTTGGTCCGGAAACATACTTTAAGGCTCCCAGCTGAGGGATATGGCTGAACGCATCTAAGCCGTTAACCCTTGGATGTGAGAGCCGGGCCGATACTCACCTACTGCAAAACAGAGGTGAGATGCTGAGCACGCTACATGCTTAGTTCAGAGACTTGCTCTAAGGCTCTCAGCTGGGGAATAAGCGGGATCCCCGGATGAGTGGGCCTGGCCGTTACTCGCTCATTGATGGACGGAGGTAAGGTGCTGAGCCGGCAGCACATGTAGTCTACCTCGTGAGCGGGTACTAAAAGGTGGGAAAAGAGCACCAGTCGCACGAAATGGAAATGGTTACGATGAAAGTCTGTATCTATACTCATAGAGTGAGCGTAGTCAAAGGTGGAAAACCGTCTCGTTAACACGAAATGGAACCCGAGGTTGGAGAATCCATTACATGGAAGTCCGAAGCGAAAGCTTACCTAGTGGATGTCGTCAGCAGACTGACCGTTCCTGGTCTGAGCGGGGAGCGGACAGTGGCAAACGAAATGCCGAATATATGGAAGTGAGGAATTTAAAGCAGCCATGAGCAGGGTGTGGCGATTCCTCGGGTGAACCCAGCCTCAGAGCACCATGTGCCGTGTCTGCAATTATGTAAGCCTCTTTGGATAGCAGGGAATGCTCATGGTCTGCCCCTGCCTTCCCTTGAGGGTTGACCGTGATGTCTTTGACTGTTCTACCTTGACCAGCTGAGCTGTGGGCGACACCACAATAGTAAGAGTCTAACGTCGCTCGAAACCCTGGGAAGGTGAACCCGTAAAAACGCCCGCAGAAGTCGGATGTGCCGGCCGAAAGGTAGCAAATAAAGTGGCACAATGCAAAAACGTCCGAGTGAAATTTCCTTCGTGCCCGGAACAGATCTGACTAACTAGTCTTCCGAATGTCCGTCGTGCCCGGAACAGCTCTAACTATTTTGTTTCCCGGGCACAGCGACTAGCACATGTCCGAATCGAAAGCTTGCCGAGTGGATACCGTCTGCAGTCCGACCGTTCCTGGTTTGTGCGGAGAGCGGTCCATAGTGAACGAAAGGCCCAATACATTGAAGTGAGTAATTAAAGCAGCCATGAGCAGGATGTACCGATACCCTCGATGAGCCCAGCACAAGAGTGCTATGTGTCGGCTCTGCAACTATGGAAGCCTCCCTGGATGGCGGATAATGCCCACGGACTGTCCGTGCCTTCCCATGAGGGATGATCGTGAAGTATTCGACCGTTCCAACTTGACCAGCTGGGATTTGGACGGCACCACAAAAGTGAGATTCCCCCAGGAATGCTAACATCGTCACAAACGCAAGCAAAAGTCTGATGTGTTGGCCTAAGGGTCTAGGCCCAAGGATGCGTAACAATACACCGCAATTACATCTGAAAACCACTTCGGCTGAACGCAGAAGAGGAAGAAGAAGAAGAAGAAGAAGAAGAAGAAGAAGAAGAAGAAGAAGAAGAAGAAGAAGAAGAAGAAGAAGAAGAAGAAGAAGAAGAAGAAGAAGAAGAAGAAGAAGAAGAAGAAGAACAAGAAGAAGAACAAGAAGAAAAAGAAGAAGAAGAAAAAGAAGAAGAAGAAGAAGAAGAAGAAGAAGAAGAAGAAGAAGAAGAAGAAGAAGAAGAAGAAGAAGAAGTACTGTTACAAAGCCATCTTCACGACTGTGTCTGTAGATTATCGTACTGTTACAAAGCTATCTTCACGACCGAACCTACTTACAATATTCCCATGGATGTCAGTTGAGGCTAATGCTAACTGAATCTTTTAATGTCTGGGTGGACCCTTTACTATTGTACGCATATGACACACGGACAGCAAGCTTGTATCAACATTGTAACAGTAACATTGTAGCAATAACATTGTAACAATAACATTGTAGCAATAACATTTTAGCAGTAACATTGTAGCAATAACATTGTAACAGTAACATTGTAGCAATAACATTGTAACAGTAACATTGTAGCAATGACATTGTAACAGTAACATTATAGCAATAACATTGTAAAAGTAACATTGTAGCAATGACATTGTAACAGTACATTGTAACAGTAACATTATAGCAATAACATTGTAACAGTAACATTGTAGCAATAACATTGTAACAGTAACATTGTAGCAATAACATTGTAACAGTAACATTGTAGCAATGACATTGTAACAGTAACATTGGAGCAATAACATTGTACCAATAACATTGTAGCAATGACATTGTAACCGTAACATTGTAGCAATAACACTGTAACAGTAACATTGTAGCAATAACACTGTAACAGTAACATTGTAGCAATAACATTGTAGCAATAATACTGTAACATTAACATTGTTACATTAACATTGTAGCAATAACATTGTAACAGTAACATTGTAGCAATACCTTGTAAAAGTAACATTGTAGCAACAACATTGTAACAATAACATTTTAGCAATAACAATGTAACAGTAACATTGTAGCAATAACACTGTAACAGTAACATTGTAGCAATAACATTGTAACAGTAACATTGTAGCAATGACATTGTAACAGTAACATTGTAGCAGTAACACTGTAACAGTAACATTGTAGCAATAATATTGTAGCAATAACATTGTAACAGTAACATTGTAGCAATAACATTGTAACAGTAACATTGTAGCAATAACATTGTAACAGTAACATTGTAACAGTAACACTTTAACAGTAACACTGTAACAGTAACAATGTAGCAGTAACACTGTAACAGTAACATTGTAACAGAAACATTGTAACAGTAACATTGTAACAGAAACATTGTAGCAATAATACTGTAACAGTTACATTGTAGCAGTAACTTGTAACAGTAACATTGTAACAGTAACATTGTAAAAGTAACATTGTAGCAATAACATTGTAGCAATAACATTGTAACAGTAACATTGTAGCATTAACATTGTAACAGTAACATTGTAGCAATAACATTGTAACAGTAACATTGTAGCAATAACATTGTAACAGTAACATTGTAGCATTAACATTGTAACAGTAACATTGTAGCAATAACATTGTAACAGTAACATTGTAGCAATAACATTGTAACAGTAACATTGTCATTATCATCATCCAGTGCCTTGCCGGCTGCTGTAGGCGATCATGCCTCTCCACAAATTGCTATCTCCAACGTCATGGATCAATTCGTGTGTTGACTGTTCCGTGACGTGACACATGACTGTCAAGAATCTTCTCCCGCTGCCTTCCTCTATCTTTCCTTACGCAAATCTTTCCGGCTGACACAACGTGTTCCATTTTTTGTCTTCTCATAAAGTGGCCGAAAAAAAAAAATGACTGCCTCTTTCTGATGTTTGTGATAAGTTGTCTTTGCAACTTAGCTTCCCTCAAAATGTCCAGGTTGCTCATTCTGGCTGTCCAATTAATTTTCAGCATTCTTCTATAAAACCACATCTACAATGCTTCCAGTGATTTTGTTTTCGCCTGTATACTAATTGTCCAGGATTCTCAGCCGTACGTTAAACTTGGTTCTATATAACATGCAAGAACTCTCTTTCTAACTTTCAAGAACAATGACTTGGCAATGACAAGGACGATGCACGAAACGTTCTTCATTTAATACAATACAGGTTGTGCTTGTCTTATTCTGTTCTTTATCTCAGTGATGCATCTTCCACCTGATGTTATCCATGCATCATGATATATGAATCTCTGCACTTGCCTCAAAATAACGACATTTACTTTAAGTGCACATTTAGGCACAATCTTTTTTTTTTTTTTTTTTTTTATATCACCATGACTTCTGTCCTTCTATTATTCAAACTAAGGCCCATTTTTTCATTTTCTAGAACCACTTCTGTAGTTCCTTCTGATTTGCTGCTATCAAGACTTTGTCATCAGCATAATGTAAGTTATTTATATTATGTCCACCAACCAGGTTCCCTGACATATTTTATGTCGATCACATTATATATTCACTGTACAATGAGAATAAATCAGGAGACAATACACAACCTTGTCTGAGGCCCTTCTTTATACACTGAAACGTTCCTACCAGGTTGTTGTTTCTTATAGCTACTGTTTTGCTGCCAATATATGTTCTTTTTTATTGGCAGATGTTTCCCGTCAATGTTCAGTTGCGTTAGTAGTTGTATTATTATTTGTTCATGCTTCACATTGTCAAATGCTTTTGTGTAGTCTATGAAGCATAAGTGCAGATATGGTTTTACTTCTGTGGCTCTTTCTAATAGTGTCCTGAGAACAAATATAGCTTTGTTTGTGCTCTTTTCTTCCACAAATCCACACGGTCGCTTTCTCATTTCTGGTTTAGTCTTGTTTCTAATTCTTTTAATAATTATTCTCAGCAACAGCTTTGTCATGTGACTCGTAAGACTTATTTTACGATTCTTTTATGGATTTTATTAGATCATCAAGAATGTACCCACTAGAGTAGATGTCATTTAGGAATTTTATCAATATTTCGATTCCAAAATCACCTAGAACCTCAACGTCCTCCAATGTATGGACCGGGTGCCTTTCCTTTCTTCATGCGATGTCGTACATCTTCAACTTCCGCTGCTAGATTTGGTCAACCTTCGTCATTGATTTGAATATTTACATCCGGTCTCCTATCATCATGCAGCTATTCCAGATATTCCGTACATCTATTGACTATATCATCTTGTCCCATCAATATTGCACCGTTCCTCGATTTTAAACATCCAGTGCTATTTCGTGTTTTCCTACCTGTTATTGTATTGATTCGTTGATACATGGCATGTGAGTCTTTTCCACAGTTTCTCCCAATTTCCATGCACTATTGATTCAGCCATACTTCTTTAGCCACTTTGCATTTATTTACTATTTCTTTATCTATTGGATTATATTATTCTCTAGCTTGCTTTTTCTTTCTTCTTGCATCCATCATCTGCAAAATTTCATCTAATTCTTTTTTACAATTCTAATTTTAGGTTGTATAATTTCTTTCGATGTCTGTTGGATTGATCCCTGCAACATGTCTCATTGTTCATCAATATTCTGTATTATCTCCGGAGCATTATATCTGTTCTTAACAGTAACATTGTACCTTGCTCTAATTTCTGTGTCTGTTTTAAGTAATGCTAGATCTAACTTGATGTTCTTTGGGGTTTTCTTTATGGTAGGAAGTCTTAACCTCATCTTTCATATAACTGGCAAATAGTCACTATGTCTATCTGCTCCTGGTCTAATCTTTGCCCTTATTAAACTGCTTCTGAATCTCTTTGGAATCAGTTTTTAGTCAATTTGATTGCGAATATTATCTCCAGGGCTTTTCCACGTATATAATAGTCGAGGATGGTGTTTGAACCAGGTGTTACCTATTACCATTTCATGGTATTTTACCCATGCTATTAATCTTTCACTTCGCTCATTCCTATCAACCAGGAAATAGCCACCACTCACCTTTTCGTTGCCTACTTTGGTATTGAAGTATGAGAGTCATTTAAACATTTTTACACTGGTCTACGGCAATGTCTAATTCATTATAAAACATATCTATATCCTCTTCTTTACAGTCTGCTGTTGGTGCATATACTTGTATTATGTTAATATTCAGAGGTATGCCACATAGTTTCACTAATAATATTGTATATCAGATTGTCCAAAATCCTTTAATTATCCTAGCACTCCATTGATCCAAAATTATGCCAATTTCCCTTTTGTAGTCCTTACCTCCTGAGTAAATAATTCTATACTTATCTGAATATTCTCAATATTTCTACCTCCCACTCCCTTTTTATTTTCGCCCCTCCCCGCAGCACATGGAGATTGCATAACATTGGTAACATTGTAATAAGCGCTGTTTACTTATTTCTCCGAAATTTCATTTCCGTTTGCTTCATAGGAGAATACCAACTCATAGTAAACTCGAACCAGTGCATAGCTTGAGATGGGTTGCTGGTATCCCACATTCCATTTATATTGACATATCCGCCGGAAGTATCAAACCACCAACCGGCTGCTCGATTGCTAGCACCTGCAACTGTTGTATAACCATGATCGTAGGTGGAGAACGACTGTCCAACACAGTAGTATATTCCGTAGCCCCTTTCGTTGTAGGGGATGTTCAGGATATAACCATCACCTGGTCCAATGGAGAACACGGGGTAGGTTTTCGTGTGGGGTGTATTGGTGGATTTTTCTATGAGGTCAACTTTCAGCTGGTTATTATCGTTGTTTTGAAGCAGGATGCGGCGTGTGTTGTCAAGGCCTAGCCAAAACTCGCCATGGAGATTACCAAAACCGTTTCTGTATTCACTGAAATTGCGATAGAAGCTGACACTGCCATCAAAGCGTTTTTGGAAGACGGTCCAGATTTCTTGTGGCGTGACGACTTCACACAAGACAGCAATTGTACCCAGTCCGTCGTTTGGCTGTATAATAACTACATTTTGACCAACAGGCAGATTCGCGTCTTCACAGCTTCTTGGATACACTGGTTTAGTTGTAGTGAGTGAAACTGTGGTTGTTGGTGAAGTTATGACTGGTGTTGTAATTCTAGTTGTTGGTGAAGTTATGACTAGTGTTGTAATTCTGGTTGTTGGTGAAGTTATGACTGGTGTTGTAATTCTGGTTGTTGGTGATGTTATAACTGGTGTTGTAATTGTGGTTGTTGGTGATGTTATAACTGGTGTTGTAGTAGTGGTTGTTGGTGAAGTTAGGGCTGGTGTTGTAGTAGTGGTTGTTGGTGAAGTTAGGGCTGGTGTTGTAGTAGTGGTTGTTGGTGAAGTTGTGACTGGTGATGTAGTAGTGGTTGTTGGTGAAGTTGTGACTGGTGTTGTGGTAGTGGTTGTTGGTGAAGTTGTGACTGGTGATGTAGTAGTGGTTGTTGGTGAAGTTAGGGCTAGTGTTGTAGTAGTGGTTGTTGGTGAAGTTGTGACTGGTGTTGTGGTAGTGGTTGTTGGTGAAGTTGTGACTGGTGTTGTGGTAGTGGTTGTTGGTGAAGTTGTGACTGGTGATGTAGTAGTGGTTGTTGGTGAAGTTAGGGATGGTGATGTAGTAGTGGTTGTTGGTGAAGTTGTGACTGGTGTTGTGGTAGTGGTTGTTGGTGAAGTTGTGACTGGTGATGTAGTAGTGGTTGTTGGTGAAGTTAGGGCTGGTGTTGTAGTAGTGGTTGTTGGTGAAGTTGTGACTGGTGTTGTAGTAGTGGTTGTTGGTGAAGTTGTGACTGGTGTTGTAGTATTGGTTGTTGGTGAAGTTGTGACTGGTGTTGTAGTAGTGGTTGTTGGTGAAGTTGTGACTGGTGTTGTGGTAGTGGTTGTCGGTGAAGTTGTGACTGGTGTTGTAATTCTGATTGTTGGTGATGTTATGACTGGTGTTGTAATTGTGGTTGTTGGTGACGTTATGGCTGGTGTTGTAATTGTGGATGTTGGTGAAGTTGTGACTGGTGTTGTAATTCTTGTTTTTGGTGAAGTTATGACTGGTGTCGTAATTCTGATTTTTGTTGAAGTTATGACTGGTGTTGTAATTCTGGTTTTTGGTGAAGTTATGACTGGTGTTCTAATTCTGGTTTTTGGTGAAGTTATGACTGGTGTTGTAATTCTGGTCTTTGGTGAAGTTATGGCTGGTGTTGTAATTGTGGATGTTGGTGAAGTTGTGATTGGTGTTGTAATTCTGGTTGTTGGTGATGTTATAACTGGTGTTGTAAATCTGGTTATTGGGGATGTTATAACTGGTGTTGTAAATCTGGTTGTTGGTGAAGTTATGACTGGTGTTGTAATTCTGGTTGTTGGTGATGTTACGACTGGTGTTGTAATTCTGGTTGTTGGTGATGTTACGACTGGTGTTGTAATTCTGGTTGTTGGTGATGTTATAACTGGTGTTGTAATTCTGGTTGTCGGTGAAGTCAAGCCAAGTGTTGTGTTTGTGGGTCTATCCCTTTCGTCTTGGCAACGCTTCAACGCGTCATACATCTCAAAGAGACGCTGAATAAACTCCTCGGAATCAGGAACTTCCAGAGAAACATGGACACTTCTGCTGAAGAAGACGGGATCTCCACTGACCCCAACACCAGAAGCCTCACAGATATATTCAGAAGCCATTTCTGATGTAGGGTATTCCAAAACAAGGCGTATAAATGATTTCATACCATCTAACGAACCATTTACAAAACTCACACCTGGTCTGTCATTCACGGCAATACCTGTTAAAGAGTTAATTTCCGCTAGTGTTTGCTTCTCGCCATTTCTGATGATAATAATTTCTAGAGATACCAATCGAGATATGTTAATTGCTGGAGGATCAGGAATATAACAAACTGCTTCCAATTCGTCGGTGAGCCCAACTCGAAGTACCTCTGGAGTGGTCCCAAAGCAAGGGCACATGGTGTTGACCTGAAAGGACAGCTTTTCGGTCAGGGATAGAGGGATGAGGCTTTCGTCCACACCATACAGCTGACAAATGTAATCCCCGTCTAGGACATCTTGAGAGTGGTCCCAAATAATTCTCAGGTAACTCCCAAAGGTGACCTCATTGGAGAGGTGGCCAGTCACATGGGCGTCTTCCACGTGGGACACTGGATCGTGTCCGCTGTGGGACGATAGCGAGGCTATGATCTCGGGTTTGCCTGCAACCAGTTTGAAGATGAGAAGACTGTCCAGATGGGAGAAGTTGGCGGAGCGAAGGTCACCCACTGAGCACAGCAGGTTAACCCCATGGGATGTCTGTTGAATCTGGAACTCCAGCTGGCATTCTTGTAGATATAAATGGAAATGTGACAATGTAATATTGATCTAAACTGAAATGTGACAATGTAATATAGATCTAACATGAAATGTGACAATGTATTGCGCATACCAGGGGAAGTCATGATGTGAAAGGAAATTTAAGAATAACGTGTTTTTTAATTATTGTGCGAATCATAATTTTCCGTTTGTTATTTCTCAACATAATCCCCCTTCCTGGCAACACATTTGGTAAACCTGTCCACTAGCTTGTTGATCCCTTCTAGGGAACACTTTTAGCATGCTGAATTTAACCAAGTGTACCCCACCCCCATTACTACATTGTCATCTGCAAACCTTTGACTTCGTAAATGTTCTTTCAAGGGTTCAAGCAAGTGAAAGTCCGATGGCGCCATGTCTGGACTGTATATTGGATTTTTCAATACCTCAGATTTCAGAGCATGTAGTGTATCCACTGTATGTGCAAGCCGTATGAGGGTGGGCGTTGTCATGCAGCATCCATGTATCGTATATTGTAATGTCACAACGCAGTTAAAATACGTAAGTAAAATAAAGGGCCCTCTCACACGCCTTGAAGTAGGTAGCTGGGAGTGGCGGGGTAGGGGTTTCCCCTATCAAAGGTGAAGTAAGGTGCTTCCTTCCCTCCGCTAGCCTACGAGATACCCTTAGACAAGGTGGAATACCCGTTAAATCCCCCCCCCCCCTTTATTTCACCCCCCTCCCCCGATCAGGGTTACGTGAAGCCATTTGTGCAGGTGGTGAAGAGCAATCGATAGATAGTTGTATGTTATGGTCTCCAATTTCACGACGTTAGGCATAGGATCTCTTTTGTGAGTCACAATGGCTACGGTCATCGACCAGTATGTACTGCTAAGAAGGAAAGCAATGGCAAACTACCTTCTTCACAGATGCCAAGAAATTAATATTTTGCAATTTCATAGAAAATCAGAGAAATTGCGTAAGTGTGTGCCCCATAAGAGAAGCCTCGCCCTGTTGGGTTAATCATGTGCACCAGATGACTCCAGACTATCAGCAAGGGACTGAGTGCAAAAGATTACCATCATTGAAAATGGGAACTTGGAATGTTAGAACTATGAGTGAGGATGAGAAGTTTGATAACACTAAGAAGGAAATGAGAAGACTGAATATTAACATATTAGGTATATGTGAGATCAGATGGACAGGAATGGACATTATAACATACGAGGGATATAGCATAATCCGTTTTGGTGGGGAGAGAAAACAACGAGTGGTAGCATTTATAATGGATATAGAGAAATTAAAATCGATCAAAGGATATTGTACTGTCAGACAGAATATTACTTGTAAATTTGAGTGTAAGACCTTTCGACATCAACATCATACAAGTGTATGCAACAACAGTGGACAGCAGTGATGACAGCATCGATGAATTTTATAATGATTTGGAGAATGCCTTAAAGAAATGCAGAATTAAATATCATAATTGGTGACTTTAATGCTAAAGCTGGAAATCATCAGGACGGATGCATAGTAGGCAATGTATGAACTAAGGGAACAGAATGACAGAGGTTGCAGACTTGTATAGAGGGCAAAAGAGCATGAGATGATTATTGGAAACAACTGGTACTAGCATCACCCAAAGGGATTACGGAAATGGAGTCCGGACCATAAGATAAGAAATCAGACTGATTACATTCTCATCAACAGAAGATTTTGAAATGACTTAAAAGTCGCAAACACCATACCAAGCGAAGACTGCTGCAGCGACCATATATTCATCATAAGCAATATACACATACAATTAAAGAAGGTCAAATATACACCAAGACACAGCATTTGATCTACGTGCCCTGAAGAGTGAGGAGATAAAAGTTAAATTCAACTTAGAGGTAAAGAACCGATTTGATGCATTGTCCGATATGGAAATATATCAATATATCTTAAGATGTCGGCGATCAATAAAGAAATATTAAAGAAATCAGTCAACCAAGCTGCAGAAACAATTATAAAAAAATGAAGGTGTAAGGGCGTAAGAAGTGGATGACGGAAGACTTCTTAAAACACATGAAAATAAGAATAAATAACAAAAATAACCATGAAATAAATGAAGAGATTCCCAGGAAAATTAAGAAATTGTCCAGATAGGAAAAAAGAAGCATGGCAACACAACACTATGAATACCAAATTAATGCACAAAAGAATTAACGATATCACTAATAAAACACACACATCAACGAGATGCCTAAAAACCAAAGATGGCAAAATGATAATAGAAAAAGATCAGATTTTACATGTGTGGTCAGATTATGTAAACGTTTTTATGATGATACAAGAGAAGAATAGTATGATATTCGGAATAATAATGAATGTCCATCAGTTTTGAAGATGAAATTTAAGAATGCTCTTAACCATATGAAAACTGTCAAGCCCCGGATCAAGACAACATCACAGAAATGATTAATGTCGTAGAAGAATACGGAATAGACCAAGTCACCAGACTGCTGAACACAATATATGATACTGGAGATATACCTCCTGAATTATGTAATTATGTATTTCTATATTAATTGCAATCCGAAGAACTCAGGAGCCTTGGAATGTGATCAACATCGAACAATTAGTATAATGAGCCACATCACGAAAATTTTGCTACGAATTATCATGCAAAGAGATAGGAAGAAACTACACCCCGAAATATGAGAAGAACAACGTGAGATCGCAAAAGGCAAGAGTACAGTAAATGCTGTGTATATGATGGGAACATTAATTGAACATTCTATAGAAGTAAATAAAGACTTATGTCACATGCCTGTGGTCATTGGCATTAAGGTGAGTGGCCGTACAAGATAAACAGTTCACGAGATAAAATAGGGCGGATAGTAAGTCCCCCAGAGGGCGAAAATGAGAAGACAGTGATTGAAGGGGGAGCTGAGAAGAGGTCAGCTGGCTAGGATGATTGTGAGGCAGACTGTTGGAGCAGTGAGGTGGGGTTTGTGTGGATCATTGTGAGGAGGCATAGAATTGTTTAAAAGACAGGGACAAAGATTGACGAGGCAGTTGATGTTTGGACTCCGAGCTGAGGGGGAGTTGAGTTTAGACCGGACCAGGAGAAGGTCGTGGTCTGAGAAAGTGGAAAATTGTGACGGAGTTAGGAAGAGACTCCGCACTGTGGGTTCCAGGGATAGTGAGTGGAATTTGAGACCCAGAGTGGGTTACTTTGAGTCGGGCCTAGAGAGAGGCTCGTATACCTGTCGTGTGGGACGAGATTTTAGTAGCCTTGAGAGGCAGTGTTATTCGAAGTGTTCCATTGGGATGGAGATATATTCTTAGAGAATTATTGTTCCTGGATTTATATGTTACATGTGTCTGTGTTAATTCATAATTAAAGGAATATTATGTGCGCAAATTAACGCTTGTTCACTGACTGGTGTTTGGTTGGGATGCATCTTGGTTACTCTGTTGTTCAACATCACATTTACAAGGACATACCCTAGACACAACCATAGCCACTCTATCTGTCACTTAGTCAACATTCACTTTGTGTCAACTTACATCTTCGCTTTATTGATTTCACAAAGGCTTTCGATAAAGTAAGACATGTTAACATGATGAAGATGCTTCCAGATCTACAAATTGATGGAAAAAACCTGTAGTTCTAAACAAACAAAAAAAAAACATTTGGAAAAAACAAGCTGCCATAAAGACTGATCATGAAGTAGGTCAATATCAGCCTATAGAAGTGTGAGACAGAGATGCATAATGTCATCAGATCTGTTTTCCCTGTACAGTGAAAATATTTTCAAAAATGTAGAAGATATGAAAGGAATCACCATTGGGTGATGTAACATCAATAACATTAGATATGCGGTTGATACAGTATTGAATGCAGACAGTGAGCAGGATCTGCACAATTTAGTAGATGCGTGGTTGCACATACTAAGGTTTTAATTAAATTGCAAGACGACACAGATTATGGTAGTCACTAGGAAGAAGGACAATCCACAATGTAATATACACGTAAATGGGAATACTCTTAAACAAGTGAATCGGAACAATTATCTCGGAATAGTCATAACATCTGAGGGGAGATGCCTTGAAGAGATTAGAACAAGAATCGCACTTGCAAGGTTGTCTTTCGCAAGATGGAAAACATACTGACCATAAACGAATGTCATTTGCATTTAGCGTGGGCAATGAGCAGACAAGCTGAAAAACATCTGATGGCTGAGGAAAATGCAATGAACACCATAGTCAGGCAGAAAAACCAATGACCATATTTTACAAGAAACAAATGAAAACTGTAAACTGATTAGAGAAATTAGTGTAAGACAGTCATAGTTTTGGACACGATATAATAAGAAATTAATTGGAGAACTTGGTGACAGCTGGCAAGATTAAAGGGAAGAGAACAAAGAGAAGACAGAGAAGTAAATACCTGGATGGCTTGGCCACATTGTATGGTCTAGACAAGAACACGGAGCTGATCCACGACTCTGGTGATCGCATGAGAAGACGAAACATGAATGTTTAAGCTTATCGGCATGGCACATGATGATGATGATGATGATTGTTTGTACTTGTTGCGTGCACTTCTGATATCTGTTCATTTTTCTGGCAATTGTTGTTCATGTTTTTGTATCTGCTGGTCATATTTCTTACATTGATTTTTCCTATTTCTTGCACTTGTTCATATTTCTCTCATATTTGTTGCACGTAGTCATATTTCTTACACGTATTCATTGCCATGTAGCTAGTCAGGATGAATGACGTAATGGATAAGTCACAAAGAATCTGAGAAGTAATCTCGAACCAACAGATAGGAAAAATATCCAAGTGACGTGAGAAGGTAGATAACGTCACGATGATATAGTTTAGCAACAACAGATAGAGCTTGGGTTAGATCATTAAAGCATTATTCTTCTCAGTCAGGACCAACTACAGACCATGAATGTATAAATTAGAATTCGGTGAGAATGGCCAAGATGACGGAACGGTCAATCGATAAGAGGCAGGGAGGCTGACGTTAAGCTGTGAGACATTGTCTTAAGATTTGAATAATAGGTTCAGCTGTGCGATTATATTTATTGCTTCGATACCGGCTCTCCTGGCTGTATAGGAACGGTATTCTGATTATTGTTACCATTATTAATATTGTCATTCTTATTGAGAACACGCTGCGCACCGGGAATAAATAATGTTATGAAGGACACGTCAGCCGGCTTCGATTTGTCAATGCTTTCGGAATTTGTCAGATGGTTCCCTCTGGACAACGAGTTGCTTTTGCTGATGTTTAGTGTTATTATCTTCATTCACCATTTGACAGAAATGGGGACCCTCATTAACGGAAACACCAGAGCTTGAATTTGGAGAAGACATCGCAAAGAATTCACCTATGTTCATTTACGACATCATGTCAGCCAAGGCCAGAAACATGTTTATTTATTGTTTTAGGCAGTTGTTTAGACAGTTTAGACAGTAGAGAGGACAGCCAGCTGTCATCGGGTAATATATCCAGATTATAATAATCTCATTTATACTTCATATTACGTGTCTACAAGTTACTGTTGTTGGACATTCACTATGAACGCTTCGCTGAAGTCATACTCTGTTAGGAGCAAGGACAATCTATACGTATCATTGTGTGGACATATCAACATATGGAATTATACAACACTAATAGGATTTTAGGATATATACCAACATCACCAGCACCGTTGAGGCCAGGAGAGGGCGTCATTGCCAGCTAACACCAGATCCGAACAACAGGCCAGTTAAATTGTTTGTTGTTCTTGGCGTTCTGTTCGGGTGTTTAGTTTTCAAAGTTTGATATTATTCTCCATGGCCTGTTTGTTAGCGTATTAATCGTGCGGGCGGTTGGTTGTGCTATTCTTATACCGAATAATTGCGGTTTTCTGGTACAAGGATACGTTCGGTACTGACATCGGTCAGTTCGTTACAAATACTTTTTGTGGCGACCTCGCGGTTGTGTAGGACCTGTGTTGTCTTGTAGTAGTCTATATCTGTCGTGGCTATAAGTTCTCAGTAGTTCTTTTCCATGGTAATTAACATGTTCGTCTGTGTTACATTTAGTTTACATCTCGGGTAGGAATTCGTGTGTCCTGTGGCGTAATATTCTTTTATATATATAATCATCGTAGAACCAATCTTAATATTGGTTAAGGCAATATTTATTTCCGCGTCTGGCTTACTACGTTGTTTTTAATTTCTGGTTGATAACGTGTTGATCGTATTGGCATTACATTCAACCTGTTGTTCTTTTGACGCATTTACTTTCTGTCTTCCAAACGATTTCGCATCGCACACAGACATATTGTAGTTTAGCTGTCTAATTTACAGAATATTGTGACACCATGTCGACATTGCAAGGTTTTATGGTGTTAGGCGAGAAGTTCGGATTAACCGGTCAGGAATTGAGAACATAGGCTAAACAGAACTAAAAGAGTTTCAAGCACAGCAAAAGGAGGAAAGATCAGCGGCAAAGAAGCTGAAAAAGAAGGTACACAATTACAAGCAGCACTTGATAAAGAGGATAGAGAACTACAAGTAGCTTTAGAAAATGAAGTTTAGCAGCAGAGAAAGAAATCACAGAAAGAGAGCTTGCAATAGAAAAGGAAAAACTAGTGTCAGAAAGAGAGAGACTTGCATTTGAGAAATAAAAACTAGCGGCCGAGTTGGTAATGAAAAAAAGGAAATTGAAGGGACCTTAAAGGTCAAAACTATGGAGAAAGACCGGGAAGCCGAGATTGCGCAGGCAAAATTGCAAGCAAAGGCAGAAGATCCTATTAAACGATACCAAGTTCTGATCAGAAACTTTACACAAGGTGATACCATTTCAGCATGGATAACTAATTTCGAGGTATTAGCAAACTTCTACAAGATTCCAATCGACGATTGGCCGACTTTATTTCACCGTCATCTTGCATTGGAGCCTTTGAAGGTCGTGGAGTTGATGTAGCAGAATGTATTAGTTAGGTGTGCAAAGCTACAGCACGCTTGAGCATCAGGATGGAATGAGGAGAGAGATGCTCAAGTCGTGACGTAGTTTGTTGTTAGGGCAGTCAGTAAACACCTAGGACTAGAAGAAAGAAGTCACCCTGATTTTGTAGTGGTCATCAATATGAAATAAAACTCCATTTATATTCACCCAACTGAGTCAGTTAGTCCTTTCTGAGTCCGCTTTGTTATACAGGACAAAATGGTGCCCACGAACCAGGATTCTTAGTTGGATTGTCGCGGAGTTTCAAAACACTGTCTACAACGACACATCGAAGTAACATGTCGAAGTAATACCAAAATTTTGAAGATCTTTGCCCAGAAGACAGGATTACGGCACAGTTCTACACTCATATTGAACGTAAAACGAGTTTGATAAATGGCCACTACGTCGTCTGTGAGAGTTACAGCAGCCAAAAGCCCGGCTAGGGGTGGTTGTCTGTAAGCATGCTTCAGTGAACCTCGCTGTACGGACCTGCTATCAAGAATCCTAGCTGTACAGGCGGTTGTTGTCAGGAGAGGTATGAAAACCAGCTTGCCATAACAGATTGCGGTGCGATTGTTACCACCATACTACTGAGCGAAAGAATAGCCAGCACGTTTTCTCGGGCTCCTGCGATTCAAGAGGCTCAAGAAGAAGAAACTTGAAGGCAATTATAGTCCAGTAGAGACGTTATACACATCTACTCTGTATCAAGATCGCCTGGAGCGAACTGAAAGCCGTTAAATCGTGACCTTGAGAGTATGAGGAAACAAGTTAATCGCTCATTTGAAGGATACGAAGGAATGAGAAGGTCATCAACAGAGGCGATATCGTTAGGGAACTCTCGGAAGTGGGAGGGGCAGACTGGGCTGCCGACCTACTGAAGAGGGGACCCAAATTATCGCTTTAGTGAGTTCTCAAGACGTCGCTTTGATGTGCCCTATCCGGGGTGAAAAGAAGCCAGAAGTCTGGTAGGGGCTCAACCAGGGGCTGAAGTTACTGAGGCGTCCGAAGAAGAAACTCCCTGAAGTGCGTGATCGGTTGGAGGAGCATTTCAACTAACACAGACTCCTATCGTTTGAGTTCTACCTGACAAGAAAACTTTCAGCGAACATAGAGGAATCCGTCTGTCTTGGATCGGGAGCAGAGCTAGTGGTAATTAGTAACCCTTAAATATCATTTTTAGATACCATTGACTGCTTGAACAATTCTTATTGTGTAGAGTAAATATGATCATGTCTTTAAATTAGCTGGTTACAAATGTAAAGTTGATTTTATTAGTGTATACAGAAATATTTCAGCATGACAGCAAAAGAAACAACAGGATATGGCAACAGGCAGACCGTCACAGCACAGTAGAGAAACAGTCTTCTTTTATTCTTATTTCAGCTGAGCTCAGGACGAGTTTTTTTTCTTCCAGGTACCAAGGAATATACAGAAGAAGAAGTTAATATGAATTACCTACATGTAGAATTACAACGTATTAGTACATGGTTGGGAGAATTAAAAGAGGCAGTTAGTGAGGTAGAACATTTTGTAGAAACGTTGCAGAACAGAACTACTAGACAAGACCCTTATAGATTTAAGGTAGACTGTAATAGAGTAGGAAAGAATAACAGGAGACAGCCATTGCTTAATAAAGACAGAAGACAATATGGTTATGATGAACCAAGGCTTGATGTATATAGAGTAAAAGACAGTGAGAACAGACGTAATGGTGAAAAGTTGGACTGGTATGGCTGTTATAGATACAAGAATGGTCCTGAGAGAGACTTTTCCAATAAGTTATGGAAGTGGCCATCCCATGGCAAGACTGCTAGGAAAAGACGTGACGAATGGTTTGAAAAAAGACAAAGACAATATCTAAACTCAGGTGTAAGAGACAGAGTTGAACCTGTAAATAAAATACAAACTAATCCTAAAATGGTTGCGAATGTGACTAGTAGACAGGAAAATAAAACGACGGTAGTGATAAAGAAAATAGACCGAGAGACACAGACGCAAACAGATAAAATGATAGATAAAGAGACACAGACTCAGCTAGATAATATAGAGAAGAATGACCAAGTGCAAACTATTAAAACTCATCAGCTGAAATTAGAAAAGGGAGACACAGTTGAAATTAAGAAGGATAGACAGACGAGAACCAAAAATGAAAAGAGACCAAAGAGGAAAAGTGTTGAGGAAAGAAATATTAACAGTCTGATAGTTAATAAAGGTACAACTGAGATATCAAGTTCCTCAGGTATAGACATTAAATTAATTCCTAAATGGTGTAGAAATATTAAATGTGAGAGTTCAGGCTATGGAGAGAATATTTCAGATAAAGATATGGGAGTTGTACAGAATCGGAGCGTGAGGAATAAAAGTAAGAGGAAAGTCAGACGTTCTAAAGCCGACTATAGGAATAGGATCGACGTGTCTTCAGTAAACTACTACTATGAATCTGATGAGGGAACTATCATTAGTGTGTCATCTGAAGATGAGATGGGGAAATATAAACGTTATGTAAGGTTGACAGGAAACAGTGAGCAGACCGACGCAAATGAAGGAAATAGGAAGAAAGCTTTTAAGAAGAAGAATAGTAATAAACAGATAGCGGAAATTTACTCGACGACAGAAAGTGACTTAAGAAAAATAGAAGAATATAGGACCTTAAGACCTGAGTACTTTAACAACATGTTAACAACAGATAGTGAAGATGACATAGTTGAAGAAAGACATACTAAAGTATTAAGAGACAACGAAATATTTGGCTTGGATGCGCTTTATGGCTGTTAAAATTCTAAGGGTGACGAAGGACATATGGCATTGTTTTGGCTTATGAGAAGAATTGCGGTTTGAGCAAATACATATGAGCTGTCTAAAATAGGCAGATGAATTTTTTTTGGTGTAGCATCATATGGTACAAAGTAGGCAATAGTGTTGTTGAGGATAGAGAGTTAAGGCAAATGATATTCTACGTGGATACGTAATACGATATCTTGTGTTTAGTTGCGATGTAGGGAGAGTAAACAAGGTAGAAATTAAAATAGTCCTTTGTCCAGAATGGATAGATACAGAGAGTTAATCACGTTGAGTGATGTATAACTGGAGTGATTAAAGTAGAGTAGGTTCAGCACAGAATTAGTGGAGTTAACGGTAATAATGATTAAGTAGTTGTAGTAATACTTGGAACAAATCCAAGGGAAACAATTAGTGTGTCGAGGTACGGTTTCCTTTAGTAGAGAAATGAGTTGTAGTGTGCTGGGATAGCCGCCACAATAGTAGTAAGTGAAGTGATTTGAGCTGCAGTTGACAGCGGTTGGTTAGGGTGATATTCCAGATATTGTGAGATGTGTTAGGAGTTAGTCTGGTAAAAGATAGAATATTGAGAGGGGAGAGAATCAATGATTGACGGTCATTTATTGATTGATGACTTTTGTTGAGAGAACAGATATTGTTCTAAGTTAATAATTGGTCTGTAGATAACAGATATATATATATATATATATATATATATATATATATATATATATATATATATATATATATATATATATATATATATATATATATATATATAGATATTTTGAGGTTAATGCTTAGCATTGAGTTGTTTTGTTTTATCTGTTAACGGAATAGGCATGACGTGTGGGAACAGATATGTGTTACATTGGTTCGTATAGGAGGCCAAGGTTGCTGTGTCACTTTACGTAGTTAATTCTAAGTGAATTATATTTTTTTTGAAAACCTTCTCTTTAGCGAGAAGACAGTTGTTTTTATTGAATTTGAGATTTCAATGCATCATATATGGCATGTTATATTATTTTTGCTTGATTGTTATTATTTGATTTTAGAATAGGGTTATTGTGTTCTTAGACTTTTACGTACAAACTATTGGTCCGTAAAAGAGACCAGTAGTATTAGGTAACAATAGATTAGGATGTATGTTGTATTATTTTAATATATGTTTTTCTTTGAATGAGTTAATACCTTTAATTGATATGAGGGGAAACATAAATGATGTTATAAAAATTTGGGGGGGGGGGGGGGGTATGATATCCTGTTGTGATTTTATTTCGCTTCACTCATAAGTTACGTGAATTGTCTTGTATGTTTATATATATGTTGGAAATTAATTAAGTTAAGTTTAATTTACATGGTTTTGTCTAGAATAAAGACAATACATGGGGCTTTATTTAGGACCCCTCGTTCAGAAAATAGTAATAAACTACTGAGAACTAGTAGAGAGACACATTCTCTTGGTGAATAACAAGTTTATGAGTATAATCTGCTAGCAAGATTGCTGTGATAATCAGCGTTGGGAGGTTAAGTTGTGGAAACATACTTAAGTGACGGGGTTACTACACAAGTAAAATGGTTATGGAGAATTTAAGTGAGCATTAATTGAAGATATATGGATTGGACGCCATATTGGGGAAGAAAAGATTAATGTGAATAACGTATATAGCAGTGGGGTAAATGAGGGGAAAGTTTAGAACATAGTTTCCATGGGGTCAGAAGAGCCGTGGTGTACTTTCATAAGAGACACGAGATTGCTGGCTTATAGAAGAAGAAGTGGGTAACGTGCTACGCCAGGCAATTAGCAAAACATGAATTGAATCCATGTTTAACTCCGAAGAATGATTAGATAGCAGTACAATAGTAAAGGGTTGTAAGGGTGTCAATGAGAAATGAGCACTGTGGAGACAAAATGACATGGGGTTTTTGAGGGTCCGTAATATATGGAATGAGAAAGAATAACGTTAATTGCAAGCAGTGAGGGGTTAGAAGGTCACGGACATGAGTTCAGGGGTGGTATAGTGTTGCTGTTGATAACAGCATAAGTAGAGGTTTTAGTAGATATGGCCATAATAAAGGGACATTAAGGGGTCGCTGAAATCTTCGGCGAGATTAAGAGAAAATTCTGAGTGAGGTATGAGAGAAGATTAGTTATGTGTATAAAGTTGGAAGAGGTCTAGAGAGATGATAGACCTTGTTAATTGTGTACTGTCTGTAATATATAGACATTTGGGAGTGAATAATATTTTTGATGGTTGGTACTTGATGCTGTAGATAGCAGCGTAAACTGTTACCATAATAAGTGGTACTGTAGAAGAGATAATTGTTTTAGACTTTATTACATAAAGTCTCAAATGACATAGGGGGGTAAAGGTGTGTGTGATTTAGCTAAGTATGTTTTTTTAGAGAGAAAGAGTTCTACTTCTTTGAATCTACGGTGCGCACCGATTCTTTGTCTTTCTATCATGTGCGAGTGTTCTCAGGTTGATTGAAAGTAGAGAATTAGTAAGTAATGTTGGTGATGACCATAGGGAGTTGGTATCAGAAGAGTACAGCGTTTGGAATTTTAAGCGGATCGCTTATAAAGAGAAGAAGGAGTGTTTATTTCAAAAAGGTGTTATGATGTATTGTATAAAGTTGAGATTTTAAGGTTATATGTAATGTGTTATGTTATGAAGAAGAAGTTTATAGTTTACTATATTGCAGGGGAAAAGAGTTACAGAATAGAATATTACTTAAAATAGAGTTGGTTTGAGGAAAGATTAGAGGGCTTGTGAGAGGAAAGAGAGGGAATAGAATAGAGGGATTAGGAGTAAAGACTTTTTAAGGGAAAAAGTCTTTCTGAAACATAGGAAGGTGTAGCAGAATGTATTAGTTAGGTGTGCAAAGCTACAGCACGCTTGAGCATCAGGATGGAATGAGGAGAGAGATGCTCAAGTCGTGACGTAGTTTGTTGTTAGGGCAGTCAGTAAACACCTAGGACTAGAAGAAAGAAGTCACCCTGATTTTGTAGTGGTCATCAATATGAAATAAAACTCCATTTATATTCACCCAACTGAGTCAGTTAGTCCTTTCTGAGTCCGCTTTGTTAAAATGATCCCTGAGAACTTACGGACCAACTAAACGCATATTAGGGATAGGGTCTTGTCACATTTTTCGTTAGATGAAGCTGGTTTGAGAACGAAATTTAAAGCTCTAGCACCAAAAGCAAACCAGACATTCCCGGACTACGTCTCAGAAACATCATCTCTCTTTGATAAATGGATGAAATCAGCGGATAAGAGTTTCGATTATGAGAAACTACGTGATCTCATGCTGAGAGATAAGTTACTTTCATCGGTACCAGAATCGATGTCTACATTTCTGGTGGAGAATAAATGTAAATAAGTCCCAGAGATGGAGTCTAGGGATAGGCATTCTACAACGCCCATAGGGATGTGTTTGCCGAGGGAGCTCAACTGGAGTTAGTTATAGGAGCAAGTGCATGAGTACCCAATCAACGATACCAAAGTAGAGCAAACAAATTCTCGCAATATGGTCAACAGCATAGAGGTAGAGGACCATATCACATGAGAAACAACACATAGAGAATCAGACAGATCTAGGAAGGGTTACTTCATGCAGTGCCCACATTGTAAACTTCAACATGGTTCTCTCGAGGTGTGCGACCAGAACCCGTCGTACGATTCTTACCTTAAAAACCTAACTTCTAAGAAGGTCAGTAAGTATGCTTCGTACAAAAATAGTGTCAAATGTTTCGTTTGCAGGGCGTACGGGCATACCTCAAGACTGTGTAAGATGAGAAATGCATGGAAAGACGCTAGTGCAGCATACATATTCACTAGTAGTGAAACAGATGAATTCTAAGACACTCATGCAGCCATATTAGAGTCATTCCCCAATGACAGACCGTGTAACGTGTGCAAAGAATTCCATGCAGATAGCAGTCTGGTATGTGGCCACAATGTTACAATTCAAGAGGCCAATGCAGTTAACATTCAGAATGGTACCCTAAAGGTCCATAAGGCGTGGGTCAATGGATCGACAACTACGCTAGTTAGGGACACAGGCGCTCCCATTATTGGAGTCGACCAGAAGCTCGTGAAGGCAAAAGACTACACAGGCAAACCCTCCTAACTGAAAGTGCACCCTCACCTTGTACGATGGATAGCTGCAGTTCTGCTCCAAAGGAAGGTGGTGCTAAGATGCGGGAGTTGATCTTCTGAGCCGATAACGATATGTCCAGGATTGCCGCAGGGTTCATCACTGTCACCAGTACTATTCAACGTGTATACGGTGCCGATCACTGAACAACAGTTGAACGGGAGGGGTAGGACTCTGTCATTCGTTGACGACATCCTGGTTTATCAACAGGGTCGAGATAGACAGGCGGTTGCCAATGATATGCAGGGCGAACTAGATCGAATTTCCTCATGGTGTGCTGATGCCGATGACCTTGCTGCAAAGGCAACGGTTACATAGTTCTCACTAAACAACCATATTGTGAAAACAGACCTGCCGGCAGTAAGAATAGATGGGAGCAGTCTGAGCAGAACCCAGTCAATGACATATCTTGGCGTGAGGCTTGATCGTAGCCTGTCCTTCAGAGATCATGTCAATTATATCATAACGAAGGCTCGAAAAGGTTTGTCAGCAATGAGAGTCATGGCGACTGCCAATATCGAGCAAAGACTGCTAATACTTCTGTTCCAAGGACGTGTGCTTTCACGCATCGAGTATGCCCTGGCCATCTTCACTGTCACCCCTACACAGATTAGAAGACTTGAAAAGGTACAAAACGAAGCCATGCGCATCATTTTGGGCTGCACGAGAGACACCAGCTGTGTAGCAATGAGATACCTCCTTGACTTCCCGACAATGGAACACAGGATCAAGATCTGGAGCACTCGCGCATACTTAAAAATAAGTGCAGATGAGCAGCACCCTCTGCATGACGCTATACTCAGAGAAAAGGGTGACAGGCTAAAGAGGGGCAAACCATGGATGGGTCGGGCGGAAGATGTCGTCAGACAGGTCTGCAGTCTTACCAGTATCAACCCCGGCTAGGAATGGATGCCGATGTCTCCAGCTTTTAAGTGCACTTATTCATGCATTCTCACACTCGACAGACGGTGCAGCGAGCAGAACCCTGCCGCTGTCAATGCAGAGGTTTTACGCGCTCATCTATGAACACTCAGATAGCCCCGAAGTGCTCATCTATACAGATGGATCTGTTGTAAAGCAGCAGAGAAGTGCGTGGGCATTTACAGCCCTTTCAGCGGGCCGAACCGTTCAAGAATCCAGTGGTGCCCACTCTATGACCACGAGCAGCATGACGATGGAGGTTATGGCAGTTACACAGGCTTTCGTATGGCTGGAATCACAGCATTATACCAACGTGTGTGTACTAAGTGATTCAATGAGCATGATTCAGAAGGTCGAAGCTGGATCTGTACGTAGATAGTGGACTGAATCGCTGCGGAAGTCTGTTGTCCGTAAAGTCACCTTCATCTTCGTCCCGGGACATGCGGGAGTCGAGGGAAATGAACGAGCTGAAAAACTGGCTGGCTCTGCACCCCCTGTAGATGGCCAGCCCATGGATCGTGCCGATGTTATTAACGTCCTTAAAGATATGGCGAGAACAGAGGACTTTGACGTCAGTGATTCCACATCGCTGTCCAGGATGAAAGACCTGGGAGTAAGAATCGGCACAGCCAGACGCGAGAAGTACATCGGGAAAACAAAGCGCCTCGTCAACCAACACAGAACTGGCATTATTAGCCACCGGACGCTGATGCATATGCTGGGTGGAGGATCTGAGCACCTATGGACATGTCCGGAGTGCAATGAAGATACCCCAACTGATAACTGATAACTGATAACAGGCAAATGTGTTGCGTGTAAAACTTTTGGCGGTACGCTTGAGAGATACAATATTGCATGGGTCCCAATAAAGTACCCATACTTTGAAGGCAGAGTGAAAGCAGCGGTTTTAACGAACCCATGTGCTGGTCTGCTAATCGGGAACATTCCTAATGTCAGAGATTGCACCCATGAAGAAGCGATCGACTCGGAGATCGAGCATACACCGACGAATGCACTCACGAGAGCCCAGAAACGTGACTCCACATTATAGACATGTTTTAAGAACATACACAAGCTAGCCAAGCAAGCGAAATATGGTAAATGGGATTTTATTTTAGATAATAACATACTGACCAGGCGATAAGAAAAGGAGCAACACTCGTATTACAAACAGTGCTGCCTAGTAAATATCGAGACGATGCACAGAAAATTGCAAATGACTCCCCATTTGCAGGTCACACGGGGATAGCCAAAAGTACATCTAATTTTAACAAACAATATATACAGCCCACAGAACAATGGCAGTGGAACATCATGAACATATGTATTTTCCAGGTGATGATCTTAATTAAATCAACCCTCACCCATGTTGATTGCGCTGTTACAAATAAGTACGCACAAGTCAAGAAGCATATTACAAACATGCACTCACAAACCAAGAAATATGTTACAAACAAAAAAGTCGCTTAAAAGTCGACAGGGTCGACTTCATTGCACTGGATTTTATCCCATATGGCTCGGTCTCTTTCCGCAGCGCGGAAAGCGTAGCACAAAGCACGAATTCCGCAGCTTTTAGCGACGACCCACAGGATTTTCCGAAACATTTAACTCGTAAACCGAAGGACGCGGCCCGGAATCGAACCCACAACCTTCGGAGCACGAGTCAAACGGCTTGACCACTTCGCCACAGAGACTCCCTATCTACTCACAAGTCATGGTAGACTTTACAAACTGGGCACGTGAATCGAAACGGCACTACAAGAAACAATTTATACTTGTATTTACGTACGTTGTTTGCTTCTCGTGTCTCTGCTTGAGATATATCAGAACAACACCACTACTACATATGTGGTATACATTATACACACAATTGAAAACTATAACATTGCTCATGTCAACAAAGTTAAAATATGAATATGAAAACATACATTCAGAAAAGACACACCATAAAATTAAGGAAGAGTATTGGTTAACAAAATTCAAATTTTATTCCAGGCTTCTTTATGCTCTTCCATTAATAAGAAGCGACTCGTAATATAATAATAATTTTTTAAATGAGATTTTGTGTGTGATTAATAGGAGACCATACCATCATATTAGCACAGTAGTATGAATATAGAAAATAGATCATAGGCATAAAATATATGGAAATATATATGACTCATTGATTCTGAACTGTTACATGTCAGGTTATAGAAACCGACTGGACTTTAAAATGGTTACACCATTCTCAAAAAGGGAGGGGGCATACTGTCATGTAGCAAGTCAGGATGAATGACGTAATGGATAAGTCACAAAGATCTGAGAAGTAATCTCGAAACAACAGATAGGAAAAATATCCAAGTGACGTGAGAAGGTAGAAAACGTCACAATGATAAGTTTAGCAACAACAGATAGAGCTTGGGCTGGCGGCATGGAAGGCGACATGAATCTATTCAAGGAGAGAAAATTGTCAACAAACCTTCAGGAGATGGCAGTGATAGCTAGGAACTACTTGATAGAAGAGCTAGATCATTAAAGCATTATTCTTCTCAGTCAGGACCAACTACAGGCCATGAATGTATAAAATAGAATTCGGTGAGAATGGCCAAGGTGACGGAAAGGTCAATCGATAAGAGGCAGGGAGGCTGACGTTAAGCGGTGAGACATTGTCTTAAGATTTGAATAATAGGTTCAGCTGTGCGATTATATTTATTGCTTCGATACCGGCCCTCCTGGCTGTACAGGAACGGTATTGTGATAAGTGTTACCATTATTAATATTGTCATTCATATAGAGCACACGCTGCGCACCGGGAATAAATATTGCTATGCAGGACACGTCAGCCGGCTTCGATTTGTCAATGCTTTCGGAATTTGTCAAATGGTTCCCTCTAGACAACGAGTTGGATTTGCTGATGTTTATTGATTTTACTTCACTCACCATTTGGCATTCACGCACCTTGCAGTTGTTCATATTTCATTTACCTGTTAATGTTTCTTGCACTTGTTCATATTTCTTGCACGTGTTAATATTTCTTGCACATGTTCATACTTCTTGCATGTATTCATATTTCTTGGACTTGTTCACATTACTTGCACTTGTTAATATTTCTTGCACTTGTTCATATTTCTTGCATTGTTTGTTCATATGTCTGTCACTTATTAGCATCATTGTCATCTTTACAATCATCATCATCATCATCACCATCATCATCATCATCATCATCATCATCATCATCATCATCATCATCATCATCATCATCATCATCATCATCATCATCATCATCATCATCATCATCATCATCATCATCATCATCATCATCATCATCATCATCATCATCATCATCATCATCATCATCATCATCATCATCATCATCATCATCATCATCATCATCATCATCATCATCATCATCATCATCATCATCATCATCATCATCATCATCATCATCATCATCATCATCATCATCATCATCATCATCATCATCATCATCATCATCATCATCATCATCATCATCATCATCATCATCATCATCATCATCATCATCATCATCATCATCATCATCATCATCATCATCATCATCATCATCATCATCATCATCATCATCATCATCATCATCATCATCATCATCATCATCATCATCATCATCATCATCATCATCATCATCATCATCATCATCATCATCATCATCATCATCATCATCATCATCATCATCATCGTACACCTGTGCTTCAAGCAACGTAGGGAGGAATAGTTGACGTTTCACCGCAGATAGGTGGCACCAGATATTGTCATTCCGTGTCTTTGATGTTGTCCCTTGAGACAGCTGAACAAAAGAGTGTCAGAACACATATCTCAATGTGTCGACAAGATAAGACACACAGGCGATGCGAGCCTAGTGGGGCCAACACACCGGAAGCTCCCCGCGTCTTCAATTGGTAGGCACATTATCGAAAGCGGTCATGTGATTGACAGAGACATTGCCTTTCGCGTGCTGTTTAACACACACAATACTCGCTTGTTAAAGTTTGCAGAAGCAATAATGATCAATCGAGGCAAGCCAGATTTGTGCAAACAGAAAGACATGTTAGTCAGCTTAATATTACCGTGGTAGACAATTGACATTACTGTGTGAACATGTGTATATTTCAGCTTAAGGATTTATCTAGCTAATTTACTTTATGTTGTGTGATTTCTGCAGTATGTACCTGATGAGATGCAGCGAAATATGCCAGGCAATAAATCGTGCAATCTATTGTTTGTGTCTTCGTTATTTAAATTCACTACGGGAAAACATTGTTTTGAATTTCTGAAACGTCGCCTCCCATTACCAACTGTGAAGCGATTAGATGGATTACTCAAGCTGAAGTGTGAAATATCGTTACAGGATTGTCCATTGAGATTTCTCGAGGAATGCCTAAGGACGGGGATATTTCTTAACCGGTATTTCAGATCTCTGAGGGCCGACAGAATATGTCCAACAAGAACAAACCTGAGACAACTGACAAAAAACCAGATAGAAGAAATTTAGTCCAAGCTGGCCAACTTGAAGGCACACATAATTCTGTCTATTACGTCACCAAAGAACTGAGCTTGTATATCTACTTGAAGTTCACCAAATTCTGCACAGAAACAGGGTACAAGGTGAAAATCGTAGAGAATGCTCGCCTCAACAAATCACTGAGCACTGAAAAGGTAACAACGTCAGTACTAGACAACCCAGAGAAGTATGTGAGGAACTTATCGTCGTACGTACTCATCAACATTGAAACGGAGGCCCTTGCATACGGATTAAAATTATGCATAAAGCCTAAACACATTAACCGTGTTGAGTCGCAAGCAATATTTGAAATGTTGTTTGATCATGTCTCCAAGTTATCCCCTACTTCTGCTGAGTCGGTCGGGTGGCTGATGGTCAAACCAGTATCGCACAACACCCTCCAAACAGACATGTCTGCTGACCAACGAACACCTTACTGCGTTAAAAGCGTTAAAGGCTAACAAAACTCTCGTAATACTGAAACCTGACAAAGGGAGTGGTTCAGTACTGATGGACATGTCAGACTACCAGAGAAAAATGGAAGAAATATTAACAGATGAATCTAAATTCAGGGTAGATCAAAAAGTGAACAAGTCGGAGGACCCGGATGCAATAATGAGGAAAGAGATCCAGTCACTTGTGAATGCGGGACTCATCAGTGAGGCCACTGCAAAAACGCTCACACCACGTGGCTCGCACACTCCTCAGATGTACGGTCTACCCAAACTTCACAAGCACGGCATCCCGCTAAGACCTATCCTGTCCATGGTTAACTCTGCACAACACCGAATGGCGAGATGGCTAGTCGACATGTTAAAGCTAGTACGACAGTCCTTCGATCCAAAAATACTCGGAGATACATTCGAACTGGTGGAATTATTGGATACTATGGACATAAATAACAAACACATGACATCCATGGATATAGCCTCCCTATTTACTAACGTTCCGTTAGAGGAGACAGTGAAAATAATAGTGGAACGCATTAAAGACAAACAACTAAAATTAGGCATACCAACACCTATTCTGGAGAGGCTACTACTACTATGTACCGCCAACATACAATTCAATTTTCTAACAAAGTCATACCGCCAAATTGACGGAGTGGCCATGGGGAGTCCTCTTGGTCCTATTCTAGCGGGCATCTTCATGGCACATTTAGAAGAAAAGAGATCCTCAGACATTGACAACTTGGTCTCTACCGTCGTTATGTGGACGATATACTAATTTTCACCACAGACTAGCTACAAGCAACATCGTTCCAGGCCATAATGAACATAACGCATAAAAACATCTCTCTATCTATGGAACAGGAACACAACGAAGCGTTGCCGTTCCTAGATATTCTAATGTGACATAGAGCAAACTGCACAATTGAAAGATCGGTGTACCGCAAAGGAACATGGACTGGCCAATACCTAAATTTTCAGAGCTTCACACCTGTCCAGTACAAACGGGGCTTAGTGCGGACCCTGTTTGACCGTACTAGAAAGATATGCATCCAGGACACACTGACAGAGGAATTTGAAACTCTGAAGAATGCCTTAAACCTGAATGGGTACTCCACAGGATTTATACAGCGCCATTGCCAACAGCCCAAACCAAAACCAGACGTAACTACAGTTCCTAAACTCAAGGTATTCATCCAGCTAACCTTTCGAGGGGATGACATAATGCAACGTCTACAAGACCAGTTTACTACAGCAGTAGGACAAACATTCTGTGCTGCAACTCCAGTCATTAGGTATAGAACCACACCGATTCCCACACCAGCAGTAAAAGAGCCTGTTCCTCTGTACGCCAAAAACAACTGTATTTACCAATTCACATGTAGATGGCAGGCCTTCTACATCGGTAGAACAGAGAGACAGCTGAACAAAAGAGTGCCAGAACACATACCTCAATAGGTCGACAAGATGCGACACACAGGCGATGCGAGGCTAAATGGGGCCGACACACCGGAAACTCCCCCGTGGTTGACAAAGACATTGCCTTTCGCGTGTTGTTTAACACACAAAATACTCGCTTGTTAAAGTTTGCAGAAGCAATAATGATCTATCAACGCAAACCAGATGTGTGCAAACAGAATGGCATGTTAGTCAGCTTAAAATTACCGTGGTAAACAATAGACATCACTGTGGGAACATGTGTATATTTCAGCTTGAAGGATTTAACTAGTTAATTTACTTTATGTTGTGTGATTTCTGCAGTATGTACCTGACGAGATGCAATGAAATATGCCAGGCAATAAATCGTGCATTCTATTGTTTGTGTCTTCGTTATTTAAATTCACTACGGAAAAACATTGTTTTGAAGCTCTTCTAAAGCTAAAAACTCACCTCGCAGGTGTTGATTGTGCGTAAGTGTTATTTGGACAATGTCAAATATCCTCTTTATAGCGTCTACAATTGACGCTATTAATTAATTTGACTAAACAAACAAATTGCAGTCTCATACCTGTAACGGAAATGGTGAAAAATAAAACTACTACACCACAAAGAAAATTGTTAACTGATCCATGCGACATGCTGAGACAACTGAGAACTTCTCCAACGGCGAGCAGCTTTGACAATCAGATGTATGTTTTTGTGTTTGGGCGTCTTCTGCTTATAAATGAAAATTTATTTTGTTGTTTCGGGACTTGAGGTTTGAAGATTGAGCACAACCCACTACTGGCAACGCTGATCGTATTCTGGTACCAACCTTGGGCCTTGTCCACGTCAATTGGAAGCACTAGACTCGGGTTACCCACTACTGACAACGCTGATCGTGTTGCCAGAAGTGGGTTGCGCTCAACCTTCAAATGTAAATGTATCTATCTCTGACGTCTTGCTTCAAGAAAGTGGAAACTTCTGGAATACTCGGGTGTATGAACAAGGTCACCCCTACACGTTGGATAAAATTAGCATTGAAATTGTCACCTGAAACATGTAGTGTGTGGTATAGTTCACATGCGGGTGTATTTTCTTAAATCTGTGTTATCTTAATGACAGGACACGCGAGAAATTGTCTTGTCGTTCCCTGGACTGATAAAAGGTTTGAATAACGAAGACCCAAACCATAGATTGTACGATTTATTGCCTGGCATATTTCGCTGCATCTCGTCAGGTACATACTGCAGAATCACACAACCTAACGTAAAATAACTAGATACATCGTTCAAGCTGAAATATACACATGTTCGCACAGTAATACCAATTGTTTACCAAAATTACCATGGTAATTTTAAATTGACTATCATTTCTTTCTGTTTGCACAAAACATGGTAAACGATTGATTTTTTATTTGATCTGACCGCGAGGTCATGAGCTAACGGGGGATATGGCTCGCCATAGGGGATGGACTCCCTGTTGTCAGATTTTTGTCCTAAACCTGCGACTGGCCTAGCAAGCCGGCAGGGGATCTCCATACTGCTCGTAGAAAAAACTAAGAAACTAAAAAGACATTTAATCTTTAGGTTGGATTTCCTCGTACCGAGATGAGGCATGTGTCCTCCCAATGTTGCTCCTCCGTCCGAAGTCTTTGGCACAATGTGTGGTGTCGTGATGGGTGAGTGCCACCCAGCATTTGGCGCTCACAGAAAGTAGGCAGTACTGTCTACTGTCATACGGTAGCTCAGTCATATCTGACTAAGAGCTGAAAAATTGTTCATCGAATACAGTATACGAAATTTAATCTGATTGTTAATTCTGCGATTGCTAATCTGCAGATGTTCCGTAATGGCCGAACATTATTTATGACGTATGTGTTAAACTTTATAGCATGACCACGCAGGCCACTCCATGGAAAATGCATCTCGGGTATTCTTGCTTGTTTTTTCTTCTGTGTCTGTAATGTCTATACAAGAATTCCCGTGTTCTAGGTGTTACTCCGGTATATTTTGCAGCTGTTTGTGATTTACAAGGACATTTTCCAAACAGTAGCTTGCCTTCGCTTTCTGAACAACCGATGCGCGATCCATTGAAATCAACGCAAATTAAACTGCTTCCAAATCGTCTGCAGCTGATTTCAATCCGTAGACTCGGTGTGGCGTGAAATTGCGGGATGCGTTCACTAACCTCTGCTTATGTCTTCAACTTCTATGGTAGAATCAGCACTGTGAATTTATGTAAATGGAATGAGCTAGCCAGCCTGACACTAACCCTCATGTCGCCTCCTACGACATGTTTATTTAGGTTATAGTGTTACTGTTCTACATTCTCATTAAGGGCTCTGATAACAAACGACGACCCTCTGTTTTACCCTATCTTTTGTTTTCTGCTATTCCATTATATTATCATCATGTGCCATGCCGATAAGCATGGGCGGTCATGTTTCGCCATTTCACTCAATCACAAGAGTC